>JANIWX010000119.1:0-24022 GCA_030705205.1 Huiozyma sinensis
CACAATAGGGATCACAAACACAAAGCTGGTGCTGGGAGGGCCCAGAAGTCAGCACCTCAAAGGAACGGACCGGAAATAGCCAACTAGAAACCAAAGACTGGAAGACCCGTATATACTTTGGGAAGATACCATGTCGGGACCAAAATGCGCTGCAGACGCGAGGATCGATGGCCCGAGGGTAAAACTTGCAGGGAACGTACCAGAGCAGAACCAACCGCGTGGAGTGCGTGAATCAATGGTCTGATGGTATTGGAAACATAACTGGAGCAGCTCGTTGAAAGAGAAGACGCAGGATCGAAAGAAAGCCCGCCTCTCCGCAATGTTCAACGTCCGATAGAAAATGGCATAAGAAGCAGAGGATAGATCTAGAATGAGTATTCGCAGCCGGAATTGTTGTGCCACCCTTAACACCAAGGAGATAAAAAATGCATAATAGGAAATGGGTGGCTGGTGTACTGAGAATAGAAGAGAAAAAAAAACGTATTAAACCAAATTGACAACTAGAATGACAAAAGTGACGGACGAGAATGATCAATGGAATAGAACCCCAGAAACCCTTTTATAACCCAGGGATTTAGTGTAGAATGGATGGGAAAGATTGACACAAAAAGTGCACAAAAACACAGCTTACGCCAGTACACCACATACAGTAATAACCGCTTTTCCAAACGATATTTCTTAACTAGGGCCCATAGTTAAGGGAAATCTTAAGTATGGGGCGGCACCAAACCCGACGCAGCGGACTCGACACCAGATGTGAGTGGTATAAAAGAGTAGCCTGTTCCTGTGGTGGTGCAAGACCAAGGTTTGTTTCCTCATAAAAAGTCGATTGACGCAGCAATTAACCCAAACACACTTTTGTGTCACACAGTCGCTTCATCAAAAACGGTCTTGTCAGCGTGTAACATATCTTGAAATATGCTATCTTAGTACCAGGAAACACAACTGTAGTCTTGTTTTTTCCATAACCGTTTTGGTTTTGTCATGACGGTCCGTTCGCCAAAAATGAAGCTTCCATTCATGAATGAACCTCAAAGTCCCCCGTTTATTGATACAACCGTGTTGGGGCATGTGTTGGTAGTGGGCAGACCGTCGATTCGTAACCAGATTTTGTTTTTGGTGACCTGGTCTGATCCTGATTTGCTCTTACTTTCTTTATGCTTAATGTACCACTGATTCGGCAGCAGTATAGTCATTTCCTGAGTATTCTGGTACTTTGAACAAGTTCATAATGGGATTTACTAAGTTTATATGGTGAAGTCTTGGTCCTCCTCTGCTCTCTTCATACTTAACGTTGTACATTGATATCACTCTATACGAGAACACGGTACTTAGTCAATTTGGGAGTATTCATCGAAGAGGTAACCTAAGACGGCACGGAATGTTCCGTGGGGAAGAGTCGCTTAGCAGTAGTCGGTTACATTTACTTTACATGTCAAGGGAACGGTTGTCCAGCAGTCTGTTTCTTTATTACGAAGTGTCGTTTTATTTCACTGAACCCTTAAGTGATGACTATTCGGACTGGGGGAGGGAGCTTAATTAAACTTCACAGTAGACACACGTGAAACACACTGAGCAAACATCCTGTTCATTGCCACTTGTTTTTTATGACCATAATTCTTGCTGAGAACGTAGTGTGCGTGTGCGTGTATGTCCCACAGCTGCTCCCTTATGGGGCCAATAGAGCACAAAATACACAATTTTTCTATGAGCGGCTAAAGGAGATTGTATTTATATAGTTGCAGCTAAGTATCAACAAGGAAGTATTAAGTACGAACAGGTTCAATTGTGACAGTCGTGATTAACTTGATGAAAACACTGCCCTGCAACAGACAAGTTTTTGGAATCAGTGGCGCAGTTTCAACTTGACCGTTTTTGATGTTATTGCTTCCAGCCTGAGCCAATCCCAAACAAACAGCAATGAGTTTTCAGAAGTTATCACATAAGTAATAAGGAGGGTAAACCGAAACATTATTGTTCTTAGGCCTCTCGTTGATGGTTTATGGCGATTGAACAACTTTCTCATTTCATTAACTGATGAAAATGAAATCGAACCCTTGACAATATATGTTATAGACATACAGGGTACTAAGAAGATATCTAAGAAAGTTTTGTACCATTCCATAGAACAGATCATCGATAGTAACCTATATTGATTGATTATGGTTCCTTTTTTTGTATTATACAATCCAAGGAATCCACCTTTATCCGCTCAGTAACATTGGGAAATAGTGTCTTGCCTTTTCTGGTTAACTTCCCATAAAACCATTATAATTGATTGAGGGGAGGCTCTTAAATACAAATAGCTTCATTCAGAAACACCGCCCATTCTATCATTGGGTACTACGCCTGCCACAACAGCAGAAATTTAATATAAACTCTACGATCACATACAAGAATTTTTTGCACATATTCCTTTGAATAGTAAATATGTAAGTTATTCCAGTGGATTCGTTCTTAAGTCGACCATTATTCAACTGTTTCTTGAAAACCCCCAGTAACGACTACTCTACTCTCTCTGATATCGTTTATGCTGTGGATCAAAAATCAAAAAAAAAAAATATTGCTGAAATCTCCCTATCTTTTATAAAGTATTCAGAAAGAGAAAAAAAGAAGAAGATGAAAGTTTTGAACTGGTTTTACATGAATAACGACCCACGACGGAGTTGGCATTACTGTTTCTTGTGCGTCAGGTTTGCCAGATCTGCAGATGTACAACCCGTACCAGAACCAGGGACCACCCTATCAGAATGGTAGCCCTTACTACCAACAACCGCAGCAACAAGCACCCCAACAGGCTCAGCCTCAGCTACAGCAACAGCAACAGCCACAATTCATGAATATGGCTCCAACGGGTCAGCAGCCTCAACAGACAGTTCAGAATTCATATGGTGGTATGCAACAACAACCTCAGCAGTCCGGGTTTGGCAACACTTTGACTCCAAATGTGTCCAATCCTCAAATGACAGGCAGCTTTTATCAGCAACAACAGGGGTCCAACGTAGCCACTCCAACTGGATTCTCAAATCAGAATCAAGGTATTGGCCAATCTCAGTTTCAAACAGGGATGCAGCCAATGCAACAGCAAGGGACTGGATATTTTGGGGGTATGCAAAATCAAGGCCAACAGTCTCAAATGCAGCAACCGCAAATGCAGCAACCTCAAATCCAACAACCTCAAATCCAACAACCTCAAATCCAACAACCTCAAATCCAACAGCCTCAAATTCAGCAGCCTCAGCTAACTTCCCAAACGTCTCTACAACCGCTGTTACCACAACAAACAGGATTTTATGTCCAGCAATCGCAGGTTCCACTAGAGCCACTGAAGCCCACTGCGACTGGTTTTGTTAACTCCTTTGCGAACAATGGGGTTAACAACGATATCAAGATTCCTGCGATGAGATTGTCTTTCATCACTGCCAATGATCAGGCTAAGTTTGAAACTCTGTTTAGGTCTATAGTCAAACCGGGATCAAACACCATTACTGGCTCAGACTGCCGAGCCATTTTACTGAAATCAGGGTTGCAACCATCTCAATTGGCCAAGATCTGGGCTCTTTGTGACACGAGCAGGGCCGGCGAACTACTATTCCCTGAGTTTGCGCTGGCTATGCACCTGATCAACGATGTTTTACAAGGAGATTCGATCCCATACGAATTGGATACTAAAACGAAGAATGAAGTGTCCAGTTTTATTGATGCCATCAACGTGAGTATTGCTGCAAGTGCTAATGCGACCAAGACTCCGTTTGACGAAATGATAACTGCCGGTATGCCAGTTATGCAGCCTCAACCAACAGGTCTAATGCCACAGACTAGCTTTGGGATGCCATTACAGGGACAGGTGACTGGTGGGATGATGAACCCTCAATCCACAGGATACATACCCCAAACAAGCTTTGGTATGCCAGCACAAGTTACCGGAGGGCCAGTAATGGGCCAGACTACTGGAGGACCTATGATGGCACAAACAACGGGCGGCGTAATGATGCCTCAAACATCTTTTGGAGCCTTGAATGCACAGCTGACAGGATCTAATCCCATGCAAGCTCAGCTTACTGGTGGGTACGGTTCCATGGCTCCGAACACCACGGGCGGTATGATGATGCCTCAGTTATCTTTTGGACAGGGTTTTAACCAACAGCAGGCTCAGCTACAGCCACAAACAACCGGTTATTACCCACCATCCAACTTTAATCCCACAGTTCCTCTTGTCGCCCAAAAGACTGGTTTTGGTAATAATGAAATCTACTCCCAAGCTAACTTTGTGAACCAAATGGGAAACAATAACCAAGTACTAGCGGAAGAGGAAGATGTAATCACTCCAAATGAAAAATCTCTATTTTACAAGATATTTGAAACGTATGATACGAACAATAAAGGTGTACTAGACTCCCCAACAGCTGTCGAAATCTTCAGAAAGTCTGGGTTGAACAGAGGCGACCTGGAGCATATCTGGAATTTATGTGACATCAATAACAGTGGTCAGTTGAACAGACAAGAATTTGCACTTGGGATGCATTTGGTGTATCGGAAATTGGACGGTAAAACTTTACCAAACAAGTTACCCCCAAGCTTAGTTCCACCAAGTACTCAAATTTTGGATAATTTAAAGAGCCAGCTTAAAACATCTAACTCCATCAGTAACAACAGTTCCTCTAAAATTGATGCTTTGAGCTATAAGAACAACGACGATGCGGATACTTTACCTAATTTCAGAAACCGGCGGAAAGTATACTCTTCCAAGTCCCAAGAAGAGGTAAACACCCAGAAAACACCTACCGCCACAGCATCTGTTACCTCTTCCGAAGATATTGAATCGAAGTACCCTGCGATTAATCAAGCTCCCGTAGCCGCCGCAAATCCTGTTATTGAACAAGAACCACTGAGGAAGCCAACGTCCCAAAGAACATCTCAATTAGCCGGGACGACTTTGCAAGATGAGCTGAATGCAATTCGTTCCTTATGTGACAAGATTGGCAGTCCTAAATTTACCACTGCTGACGACAATTCTTCCATTCCTGGTACCTTGAAGGAGAGATTCTACGGTATCGTTTACAAAGTTCCTTCTCTATTCTCGGAAATTGCTAAAGTTGACACCGATATTATGAATGCAAAGATTGAATTGTGCAAATCTAGGAATCCAGGTGGAGAGGGCACGGACAGTGAAAGAAGAAAAGCCCAGAGCAGAGCTCTTCTGAAATCAAGAATGGCTGCTCTGACAGGTAAATCCGTCCCTGAAACAGATGACGGCAACTCTTCCAGAAATGAGGAAGAAATTGCTAAGATCAGAAGTGAGAGTTCAAAGAATTTGGAGATAATCGCGGACATCAGGAGCTCAATATCTGATATATCTGCGTCGCTCAAGTCATCACTATATGGTAAGAACATTGACAACGAAAACTCGAGCTTTCAAAGATGGGAATTTGGCGTTGGTCTGGAGCCTGAAGTCCGTAAGTTTATTGAAAGGCTGAATGCAGCACACATCTCCTCTGCTCAACAGAGTACATCTTCTACGGTCGATTCACCTTCCACACCCTCTTACTCTCAGTTTAAAACATCAGAGGATAGAGCAGCCTACCTGAAGGAGCAAGCGCAACAGAGGATGAAAAAGAAACTGGCCAAATTTGGATTGGACCGTCGTCCAGGGGGGCGGTCGAGAAATAATTCTGAAGTGTCTCACAGTAAAGTAGACACGACACCGTTCATAGAAGAGAAGAACGATCACTCAATACCAGTCTCTACTCCTCAATTGATTACGACACCTGTGCAATCTGGCTCAGTAGAACGGGCGCAACCGGAGGCACAGGATGAGAGCGGTAGTGAAGATGAAGAGGAAAAGCAATTAAGAGAACAGCTGCAACAATTGAAGTTGAAAAAAACAGCCGAGAAGGAGAAAAGAAAACTTGAACTACGTAGACAACTCGAAGAGGCTAAAGCGGAAGAAAATTCAACTTCACCTGACAGGGGCAAGACTGCTGAGAGTACAGTGCAAGGTGCTCAAGACAGAATCAGTAACGACAAGCCACAGTTCCCAGTAAGTGCGACCCCCGCACACAATGCTGGTATTGAGAGGCAGAGAAACCCCTTTTTCAAACAAGAGCCAGCGAATTCCGCTACATCATCTTTTGATGCGAGAGCAGCGGAGGCGCAGAGAAGGATACAGAGAGGACTCGATGATCACAGTGAGGACGAATGGTCCGATGACAACAATGAAAGTGGTAAAAAGATGGCGCCTGCCGCTCAAAATGCCAATGCCAATGCTGCATCATCTACTGCGACCTCTCAGCCTGCTTCTATGGCACCATCTGTCCCCAATGGTCCTGGTTCGGTAAACCATATCCCACCTCCGCCTAAACTGGACACGAAGGACGATGGTGATGACGATGGGTGGTCCGATTCCAACCATGACGACGGTAAGGATGTACCTTTACCACAGACTGCAGTTCCAGTAGCTCCACCCATCCCTAGTGGATTTAATGGGCCGGCGCCAAATGCTGATGCCCCAGAGACAGTGAATGTATCGGTTCCCGGTGCTGCACCACCTGTGCCTGTGGCACCACCATTACCTTTTGTTTCAACCGGCGCGGTCCCACTTGCCCCACCTCCACCTCTAGTGTCAGACGTGTCTGCACCAGTTCCAGCAGTGCCTACACCACCTCCCGTGCCAAACATGGGTTCGAGCATTCCAGGAGGGATACCACCGCCACCACCTTTACTATCATCAACTGAAGCAACCAACGAGGCTAACGATGACGACGCGGACCTATCCATTCCCGAATCTGTTTCCTCTGACGAAGAGGATATCCAAGGGCCACCACCTACGGGGATACCTCCTCCACCACCGTTGCCATAGCTTCCCCCTCGGCACGTCCCCTACTCCCTGAACAATGCTGTTATTATGTATAGTCTTATGTAAATCTAGAAGTCTTAACCTACAAAGCAGAGTCGATTATGTCAACTCAGACACCCAGCCAATAAGAGTACCTTAGTTCGCGTATACGATGTGATATGCGGATCTCAGTAGAAAATTCGTCACTTTTGAAAAGTCTCATATAAGACAGATAGGGTGTACTTACAGATCAAGAGATGAACGGAGAGAGCGCACCTGTGCTGCGGTGGTTTGAGATAGTGTAGCGTAACGCTCTTTTGCTGTGAAAATGGAGGACGACGCAGCTTGTCGAGAATTGGCAGAGTTTACCACCTGTGACATCAGTGACGGACTATTGAACTTGTACGATATTTCAACGGGCGGCTACTTTCCCAACCTGGTTCAAAGAAGTAAGAGCGTGAGCGACAAGACTACTGTGGGGAAGGCATACACTGTCTTGTTCGCGCCAGTCGATGATCCTAGAGATACGGTGAACTTCATCGATGAGGTGCCCGCTGGCTCAGTTATGGTCATAGCACTGACGCTACCTTTGCAGAGAGATGTGGCGCCCTACGTCAAACCGACCGTGGCTGTCTTTGGTGGCTTGATGGCTACGAGGGCGCAGCATCAAGCATGCCAAGGCTGCATAGTGTTTGGTCGTGTCAGGGATATGTCCGAGTTCCGGGACCTGAGTTTCCCAGTGCACAGTTACGGTGTTGGCACCTGTGCAAGTAAACTGACCGTGAAGCCAGTTGCAGTCAACGTTGACTTGGATATTCTCTGTAGCGATTGCGCGGTCCAAACGATCAAACCGAATGACCTCATTGCCGCGGATGAACACGGCGTTGTCTCTGTACCTCACGCACTTGTCGATACGAGCAAGCTGATCAGATACATCCACAAATCAGTGGAGGTCGACGAGCAAGTCGCAGCTGATATCATTGACGGAGCCCCGGCAAAGGAGTCCCAAAGGATACGCAGAGCGGTACTGAGGGATTACTTATAATGACCGCTGTTTGCTAAGCCAAATAGGTTAAGCTGATATGTTTCTTTTTATATTCTTACTATCTTATATAGGATTGATGTATAACGCAGATTGCCACATCGTAACTCTCTCTCTCTGTGTGACTCCCTAACGATCAGGAAGAGTAGTTCAAACGGAAGATATCGTTGAAAACGTAGTACGAGTTGCCATCTGGGATCAAGTGGAACACTTGGGAGAACCGTTGAGCGTTCTGTTCCTCATCGATCAAAAGATCACCGGTGATCATGACAAGGACATCGCCGTTCGCGGATGCCGGCTGAGCGTCCAGCGTTGTGATCCTGTGGGAGACTCTTTGGAAGGGCAAAGAGGTCAATTTCTCGACAATCGCCTTGGTACCTTGTAGCTGGGTCGTTTCAAAAGTCAGCATGGACTCGTCTCTGTACAAGTTCCCCAGCTGGCTTCTGTCCGAATCGAACTGGTTATAGTAGAATTCGGTGAATTGTTGGGCTAGTGCATTGAAATCCATAGACATTTTTTCGGTACGACGAAATGGAATTGAAACTCGTGAGTCTGTTAGTAATTGGTCAGAATAGGGAACAACGGGACACAGAGAGAAGTACGACAGTTCCCGAGATTCCACACACCTCTCTCGCTTATTATATCTTCCTCTTCTTCTTTTTTTTTTTCTCCTCGAAGGCCCTCTAAAATATCGCTTCTGACGAGAGTTAGGGTTATGGTCTGAAAGTTGATATTCTTGAACTTCTCTTGGGCTGTGGGACTGTTGTGGGAGGTGGATCTGTTTTGCACAGCGGTTGCTCGAACGGTTAGTGGTTAAAGGGAACGCAGTGTTTTCCCCGCACATTCCGAGAACATGAAGAGTGTTATATCTCCGTTTAAGAAGAAATCTCACAGCAGACAGACGTCCCAGGATGAGGGTCAGTCGCACTCTTCCTTCCACAGGAGGACGACATCTGCATCGAGTACGGGTGCCCCCAAGAGCAGCGACACTATTCCTCCTGTTACTGGCTCGACTCAATCGCATAAGAGGACCACTTCTAGATCTTCTACATCCTCGCAGAACTCTAATTTTTTGGCGGAGCAGTACGATAGGGACCTTAAACGTATCATATCATCCTGCTTTACAAAACCGGATTACAAAAAGGGTACTCCGCCTAACAAGTATATAACTCATGTGAGAATTATAGAGGATGCAAAGTATTCGAGTGTAAGGCCAGGCCCTGACTCAAAATTGGAATATAAGAAGAAGAGAGTGCTAATCCTGAGTTCCACGGCGAACAACCCGAACAAAGTTAGTTTGCATAAGGCGAGAGAAAACTCTGATGGTACTTTCCAAATTGGAAGAACATGGGACTTGAAGGAAATAGTGAAAGTTGAAAGGGACACGGAAATTCCGGAGGGATTCTTACTCACCATGGGGAAAACGTACTACTGGGAAACAAATTCTCCCAAGGAGAGAACCGTCTTTATTAAAAGTTTGATTAAAACGTACAGTCAGGTGTTCGAGGGCCATGTGCCAGAACTTGTTAATTGGGATCTTTCAATGTTTTACCTCGACGAAAGGAGCTACTCGAGGGCTGTCCTTGGTGCTAAAACAGTATTTAAATCGGCGACCTCTCCACCCACTGATAGAATAACCCCAGAAATAAGTGGTAATGTGGCGGACAGTTCCCAGACGTTCGAGTCTTCTGTTCCACCACCTAGAAGTTCTTACAGAAATAGTAACGATATCAAGTACTATCAGAATGAGGGCAACTTGCAAATGAACAGGGATTCACAACCTGAGGCGCAACAACACTTGATTGAACGCCAAAATCAACTAGAAAGAGAGAACCAAAGAAGAGCAGAGCAAGAACAGATGAGACAACAGGAAATGGAGCAGCGTCGGCAACAGGAAATGGAACAGCGTCGGCAACAGGAAATGGAGCAGCGTCGGCAACAGGAGCTGGAATTGCGTAGACAGCAGGAAATGGAACAACGGCGACAACTTGAAAAACAGATTCAGTTCGAAGAGCAAAGGAGACAACAGGAAATGGAACAACAGCGCCAACGTGAGAACCAAAGACAATTAGAGGAGCAACAAGAATTATTACGCCAAAGGGAGCTCAAAAGACAGGCTGTAACGAGGGAACAAGAAGAGTGGAAAGGAACACAACAGACTGCAAGAGGATCAACTCAGAATTCGCTAGAAAAGGCTCCCTATCAGTATAACCATACCATAAACGAGGCCAACGAAAGGCTCACTCCAGAACAACTCAATATTCCACCGGCCAGCGCAAACGATGAGGAATACAATGATATCACTGAATCCTACATGGGAAACGATGTCAGTGATAATGGACAGAAGCAATCGGACAGCGTTCTAGAAAATATTAATGCAATGTTGAGTAACAATATGCAAGAGGAGGGTGGATTGCCTGCTCCCATGCCTCTCACAGAACCAGACTTGAATGACAGCCTGAACAGCGAAATTTCTTACACGGAGGCTGTTCCATTACCTGAAGAACCCCCAGCAGAGGATGACTTCAATGCCCCTGTGGATCTGAATGCTCCCTTACAGAATCAGGAAGTAGTTGCATCGAAGCGGGCAGTATCGCAACCAGATGACAGCGAACTATCTTTCGAGCAAGGGGATGAAGTCCGGTACAGCGGGAACTTCACACAAGAAGAACCACACAGATACCACGAAGTATCCACAATACAAGAAGAGGAACACGCCCTCCCTGATATATCAGACGACAATATCAAGGCTACTACTTCAAAGGGATCCAAACGCGTGCAAATTAAGGACGAGGAGCTACTTGAAACTCTGACAGATATCAATTGGGAATTGAACGATGATGCTGACACTCTGATCGACAGACTTAATGCCAAGATGATTGAAGCAAATCACTCTTTCAACAAGAATATCATCACGCTCGAAACTATTGGGCCAGAATTAGTACCGTACGGGGAAAGTGTGGAACAGGAGTGCTCTAAGATGAATCCTGCATTTTCTCTGTTTTTGATGGAACTTAACAACTTCTCTCAGGATATAAAATATTTGGAAATTCAAGACAACGGTTTGCAGGTAGAGAGTGCAAACAAAAAAATGCTTTGGAACACACTTTCGGACCTTTTGAATACCGTTTCTTTGGACGAGGATACATTGAAGGAGCTGCTGAAGTGCTCAATACGGGAACGTAATCTGCCTTGGATGGAAACACAATTAAGCCTACTTTCCAAGGCTCTGGAAGCTATCAGTGGTGAAGCAAGTAAACAGGAATACACTCTAAAAGACATGGAGGCTTTGAAAAAAAGACGTCATTACTATGAAAAAGTAACAGAACTGTTTTTAGAGCGCCTCGTAGAAGAAATGGGTTCACTTTTTGCAAATATCAAAAACGATGGTACAACAAACGAACAATTAATCAGTATTCTTCAGAGGCTCCTTGTGTTTTCCTCGCTCATATCGTTCTGTAAGGGGATCGACAAACAAAAGTATAACTTAATTGTGGAAAAATGGAATAAAAACATACAGGCTGTGTATTCAGGGATCTGGGGGAAAGTTTTGGAAAACGTGAAGCAGACTGCGAATAGGTACGAGCCCGAGAAGGGTATCGCTCAACAACAGGGAGCAGAGCGTCTTTTGCAGCAATGGCAGCGTTACAGGGATACAAGAAAAATCACTACCGAGGAGCCAATGTATACTCCACTGTTGGAATCCATTACCAATATGCTCGATTTTATTCAGCAGCATTGCGCAGTTTATCAAAACTTTGTGACGATCTTTTTCCATATATCTTCAGACATGACTTTTAGCGAATATGTTGCAAAGTACAAAGACCCGAGCTCCAGGGTTGTGTCACTCGATGCTATTCAACAAATGGATTCGAATAGAGAGTCAGCAATTGCTGAATCAGAGATGGTATCCGAAGTGTTCCGCCACATTATCTCCGAGTTGGTCACTTCATTGAGCGATTTATCGAAAAGCAACCAGACAATACAGCCATCCATCATGTTGCTACTTGAGTCTAAAATAAAGCGTTTGGAGTCATCCAACCAAGAATTTCTATTTGCTGCATTTAAGAAGATCCACGAACAGATGAAACAATTGTGGTCCGATTTCATAGATAGCCAAGTGCTCTACATTGAGAGAGCAGTCACCAACAACTTCAACAAGGATATTTTCCCCGCTGTATATGGACTGCCAATATTTGTAAAGAACATCCAGGATTCTTTGATACATACCGCTAGGGCAACAAAGGATAGCGATGTTGGCACGGCTGAATCAAACGTGCTCAAGTTAAACTCCTTTAAGAAGTTGGCCGTAAATGTTGTAAATCTGCTTCAGAACGAAGAGAACACGGAAACATCTACGTCTTTGGCAAAACCAACCATATCAGCTAGCGATCTGAATAAAACGACAACTCTTTTGATGAATTACAATTGGCTGATTGAACTTCTTACTGCCATGAATGGCCCGGTAGGCGGCATATTCGATGATGCAATCCAGAACAGCAAGAATATTTTTGAGAGTGAGAAGGATAAATATGCAAACTTCATGCTTCAGGACACCATGCCAAAACTAAAATCGTTTGTGGATGGTGCTACTAGGGTGATGGAAACTACTGTGACGGAAAGAGCGAACCCATCAACATGGGGGGCTTTCAGTAAACAGAACCTGCAAATTATCCTGAACAGCTACTCAGCCCAAGAAGTTAAAGTGCTTGTTAAAAAACTTCACAAGCATCTGCTTGAAGATACGTCTGCAGGCCAACCAGAGTCGATGAACATGATCTTGTGTGAGAAGCTATGGTCGTGCTTGCAAGGTCAAACAGTGTCGCTTTACCTGAGATTATACACTCTACTGGAAAAGTACTATAGGGGACTGCATCCTAACTTTTCGAAAAACGATATCATCAGCGCATTTGAGGAATACAAGAAGTAAATCTCACGTTTAATATGAAGACTCAGTGCATGTAAAGGTATATACTTGAATTTAGCATCGGTGCCTGATCTCCACGCTATTCTATAATCGGTCAAAAACCCGAAATATATATTTGAAGCCAGAAAAAAAAATTGCACGAACGAAATTTAAATGGGTTGAAAAATTTAACTGCCAAAACGAACAGCTTACATGAAGCCAACTTTAACAAGCCGACCCTCGTCACCGCCGAAATGTTCAGAAAGTATGTAATCTAACACAGTCTACGAGCGAATTTGCTATTTGAGAATGCACAATTCCATCATTGTAAGGTAGCTACTAACATTCAACTTTTTACTCTAACAGATTCTCCAAAGAAGACATCCACTCCCGCTCTAAAGTGAAATCTTCCATCCAAAGAACTTTGAAGTCAAAATTGGTTGCCCAGTATCCATTATTGGAACCAGTTATCGATGAATTGATACCCAAGAAAGGTCAAGTGGAGCTGATCAAATGTGAAGATAAAATTCAACTATATACCGTTGATGGCGAGGTGCTTTTTTTCCAGAAGTTTGATGAGCTTATTCCATCTTTGAAACTAGTGCACAGGTTCCCAGAAGCCTATCCAACAGTACAGGTTGATAGAGGCGCTATTAAGTTTGTTCTATCTGGTGCCAATATAATGTGTCCAGGGTTAACTTCCCCTGGGGCTAGACTTCCTGAATCGCCAGGTTTTGAAAAGGACACGGTCGTTGTTATCAATGCTGAAAACAAGGACAGTGCGTTAGCCATTGGTAAATTGATGATGAGCACTAACGATATTGCAGAGATTAACAAAGGTCATGGTGTTGAATTGATTCATCATTTAGGTGATCCATTGTGGAATTTCAGCATTGAATAAAATGGTAGGATTGTAATTCTCGGTTATACACATACGATGAGATCGTTCCTTCAATATATACAAACAGTTGTGCATTGTAAAGTCATTGGCGCCCTTTCAACATAGTATATACTATATCCCCAGAATCTAAGAAAGAGTTATCTAGACTGGAAAAGTCCTTATCAAGCACCTCAAAATCGCTTTCACCCAGCCTGCGAAGCAATTGGATTCTAGCAATTTTAGTACGTAGTTTCGAACTTATAATCCCCTTCAGTGACCTTAGTGTTGAACCACGCAGTACATGAATGAGAAAGGAGTTGCTGGATTCTTTATCAATGATTTTCAGTTCAATGAGTTCGTCTTCTAGCCAAGACGTGACAGGGTATCTACCTTCTTCGTATGCTTGGTTGTTGGCGAGGATTTTGCATTTGGAGGGTATGTCACCACAGGTAACAGGGCTTTTCACGACCTTGGAGGCAACGTATAGTTTCGCATTATTTCTCAGTTCCTCCGTTATATCGGAACCATCTAATATACTCAGCTGACCCATTCTAACCACTGTTTCGTATAGCATATCTTCCTCATCGGCAGCGCTTCCTTTCCCCGAGTATAAGGGGTTATCAAGAATCTTCAAAGAGATAAGATCAGTGAATATAGAGTTAAGCTTGTTTAAAAATTCCCAGTTAGTTATCTTGTTGCAGGTTAAATCTAGGTATCTTATGGTGGAAGAGTGCACTTTATCAACGCTCTCATCACCAATTAGATTTCTCGAAAGATCAAGATTTTGTATATTTGAGGAAAGAAGGTTTCTCGGTATCCATTCGATTGCATTACCATGAAGTATTAAATCTTTTAACGTCGGGGGCAATGTAAGATCCGCGAATGCCTCGCTACTTAAATTATTCATACTGACATCCAGCAGTTCAATGGAGGGGAATACTTCAAAAAGGTGTGTTATATCATTACCTGTCAGTGTACAAGAAACCATGTACAGCCTTTTGATTTGCGGAAAACATTGATTTCGGGAGTGTAAATTCCACTGCGTCTGAAACCTATTGCCAGAAAGATTCAGTTCTTCTGCTTGAGTACATAATGCAAGGATCTCAAGCACCAGCTCCAAATCGATGAGAAGGTTCGACCCAATGTCTAGTGTTTGAACCTGCCCACAATATTTTGCAATCTCCTCTCTATCTGTAGGGTCTCTTGATATCACATTAATGCATTGCTTGTTCAACGAAATGGTGTTCAAAGACTTGAGCTCATGATTTCGAGAATCCAGTTGTTCAAATCCACGATATTCCACCTCTTTCGACCCAAATGCTAATGTGCTGTCATGGCCGGGACAGCTAAAGTACGTGTTGAAAAGTGCTTCGAGGAAGGAGTACGTGGGACAGATATCTCTTAAGAATTTGGACTCTTTGATGAACGAACCTGAACCAGGACAAGCTGTTTCAAAGTATTTTTTGTCGTCAACAGAACCCGAATTTTTACCGCGCGAAACGTTGTCCCATTCGACACCATACACGCGGACATCTGGCCATCTATCAATTATACCCACATATCTGATGGTGCAGATATCATTTTTGATTTGAAATCTCTCACCAATCGCAAATGGCATTTAGCATTCATACACTAGGTGTAAGCTATTGTGAAAGATCACTAGTGATTCTCCGGAACCCATGTCATATAGTTAATGGGAAGATAGAGAAAAAAGTCATCGCAGTTATAGTCCCGTTAAAACGCGCTAACATCTGAAATGGAAAAAAAAAGTAAATTGACAGGGTTCACGTGCCTAAGGGAAGATGGAAGACGCATCTTATAATATACACTGTAGGTAGGTTGCGGTTATGAACAATTATATATCACAATTACTCTTCCATGGCATCCTCGCTTCGGGACTCCTTGATTGTGTTGTCCAAGTTGCTGAATAAGGCATCAAGATCGAATTCCTTTGACCATTCCGAAACGATGGTTGTCTGTTCGACCTTTTCAGGAGCATGAGAAGCACCACTTCCAATAGAGCTTTCTTGCTGATTCCCTAATTCTTCAGCACTCTTTTTAGAAGCATTAGGTAGTACCCATCCAAGGAATTTACCATCTCTCCAATCATTCAACACAGACTGACCGGCACTGGCTAGATTAGCAATACCACCTTTCCCCAGCCTGCCTCTTTTCCGTGCCACGTGGATGAGAAAGTGTTTTGTGAATGTATCAGCATCGTTTGCTGGAATTGGAGGAATTTCGTAGAATCTCTTGAAGCTATCCGTCATTTCATCGGATTTGGATAACCTCTTGATCAGCAATAAGACGGAAGGATACGGATCAACGATATATTTTGGTGGTAAAGCGCTAAGAAGGGCCAATTCTGCTTCCTGCTCTGTCTTACTTTTACTCTTCCCCTCGGAAGGGAAGCAAATACCAGGGGAATCCAAAATTTTCAATTTGCTATCAATTTTAATCTCTCTCAAAGCCGTAGTAACACCAGCCTGATTCCCAACAGGGCATACCTTGGAGTTATTCCCCCGACGGGACGTTATGGCGTTGATCACCGAGGATTTACCAACGTTAGGATAACCTATGACACCAACAACAATAGAGCCTTTCACCTTCTTGTTGTTCGCGTATGTTTTTAATGCTTCCAGAAGTGCTTCAGCAGTGGCCGATTGGGTGAGTTTCTTGTTGAAAGACGACGAGTTCGTAGCACCGGGAGCGGCTCTCAGTGGGATGGTTGGGAAACTCGACTTTAACACATTCATCCATTGCTCTAGAACAGATGGAGGAATCAAATCGACTTTATTGAGGATGAGAATGAGACGTTTCCCTTGACTCTGCAGAACTGCTTGCTCGACTTTTCTAGATCTGGTTCCTTCAGGATCTCTAGCATCAAGGACATATAAAATGACATCTGAGGCATCCACAACAGTTTTGAAAATTTTGTCATAAGCTTTCCTTGACTTTTCTAATTCGGATGCACCTTCCTCATCTTCTTCAAGGTCGAAGTCAATGTCATAGTCCACCACATCTAAGTCTTGAGAACGGTTGCCTTCGGTATTCGAACCATTCTTACCACCTTGGTACTCTGCAGCAGCTTGCTGGGCAGATTCTACCAATGCTGCCATCCCATCAATCTCCTCTTCAAGATCTTCCTCTGCAGGGACTGGTTGGCCCAATCTCACAGCCTCCTCTCTCGCTTGTATCTTCTTTTGCTTCTGCAATTCCTTCATTTCCATATCATGTAGTCTCTTAGCTTCAATTTCTTCCAAAATCTTAGCCTTATAAGGGAAACTGGCAGGGATACCAGGATCCTTCTTATTCTTGGACCTCCAAGTTGGATCGGTTTTAGATTGCTTTCTCTCCTTCTTACGCTGAGCGGTGGCCTTCTTTTTAATCCCCTCTCTCATACGAGTGGAAGTTCTCTTGGATGTACGCTTTCTAACTCTCATGATTGCTGAGTTTGAGTTGCTTTCCTGTTTACTGCAATAGAGTACACAAGCGATGACTTGAACAGACCAGTTCAGTATGAAAGCTCATCGCAAATTTGATCGCTTTTTTTTCCCGTAGTTTTCCTTTTCAAAGATTTCCCAGAAAATTTTCATGTTCGTAGGTGACGATTTAATCGGCGTTATTGCATCGTACTTAAAATATACTAGAGGATACCGTATGTAGCCGACACTTCACAGACCGCTGTGGGAACCACGGTCCTGTAGCTTATTGAAGTCGGCCATAGAAAATGCAGGTTTGATGCCTCTAACCGGGCGTGTTGCTCCAGCTCTCTCTGAATGTGCTCTTTTGGAACTACTCTCTCCTGTGCTAGGTCGTCCCGCCGGATGGTCATTAAAATCGAACATGCTTTTACTTCTAGAAGGGTAAGAAGTAGGTTGTCTAAAAAAGTTTCCACCCTCGGATGACGGTCTATCAAACCGCCCTTCCTCGACTTCCGATAGCATTTCAAAAACTGTTGTTGTCGAATCTCTCCACCTCTTGACATACCTGATAAATGATTCTATGGCTGCAGCAAACCTAGAGATATGAAGATTCCGCCATCCGGACTTGTTCAATTTTGACAGGTGGAAAAGCACTGTACCAACTATGAACAGCGGTATTAGCAACTTGAAGGATAGTCCGAATATGCCAGAATTGCTTGACCCATACGGATCGATAGTTCCCGATATAAAGGTTTTCCCAAATTCTTTAGCTTCTATTTTGCTCGGCACAACACCAACTCTAACGTTTTTATCCCCAAGTACAACTTGTCCTGAAGCATACAGCAGTATTCTCCCTAGAGTCCATGACAGTTCTGTATCGTTGATCCTATCCAAACTTTGAAAAGTTGGATGATCTTCCTCTGGGACTGCCTCGGAAATTGACTTGGGCATTTCGAATCCCTCATGCAATACATTCAAAATCCAGTTACTTTTGAAGCAGGAATCGATGAGGAAGTCATCAGGAATTGAATTGTAGGCACCCTTTTTATTGTTTTCTAAGAGGTCTTTCCAGTCGCTGTTACAAAAGTCCTTCACGTTTTCGCTGAACTTCTCAAAATCGTATGCACCTCCAAGTTTGAATATATCATTAGGAACGTACCAATACTCAGAGACGCCAACGAATTTGTCTTTAGCGAAGTCAATTCGTGGAGTGTGGACACCATTGAAGAGACACGGTTTGTCCTTACAGGGTATATTCTTCAAAAGTAAAGGGTAAATCGATTTGGTACATTGGTCAAAATCACCCAGACCGATTGCAGTGAAACTCATCTTCTTGAACTTAAACTCGTGCTTTGAACCCTTGGGCATACAGGGATCATAAAGTTTTCGGGTAGAAAAATCATCATCGTCGTAGCTGTTCGTATTCTCTGGCAGTGCGTTAACAAGCTGCGCCCAATACCTCTGCCTCGCTTGATTAGCTCCAAATCCGAGCCAGGTGCTAACAAATATATCCCATTCTTGAACATCGCCGTTCACGCTCTTTAGATACACAGTGGCTATATCCTCTCTGTGTTTTTCCACCTCCTCTTCGTTACTTGGAACAAACGCAATCTGTGCTGAAGCACCACCCATGTCCATGAATCCAAAGGTAAAATGATTGGAGCTTGACTTGTGGTAGTTGTTGAAATGCTCTGCCAAATAATTCAAGCTTAGCCATCCGTAAAGACCCTCTGTCTCCCCGTCAATCACCTCTATCTGAGAATCGCAATCATTTATAAGGAATTTTGTCGATTTCTTGATCCCATCACATAAGTTCTTCAAAATAAGCTTGCGTTTCTTTTCCTTCAAGAGTCGCATGCCCGCTGTAGCTTGAATAAAGATTGGTGTGTTCTCAATTTTGTTTTTGGGGATAATATCTTGTGCAAACTTCAGTAATGGTTTGATGTGATGTGAGAATGCTTTGTTCGGTTTGTCTTCAAAAGACGATAATCCTGGACTGGTCTTCAATGTCCAATCTTTCGACTGCTCAATTGCAGGTACAGAGTGTAACTGGTCTTCTGTTATAGTCGAGGAAAGTGGATTGACCCATCTGTAGACGTGTATCCTGGAACCAGAAGATCCCGCATCAATCACCACGCCATATTGGTAATCGTCATTCTCTGGCGCAATCATAGAATGGATGACACCTTAGACAGTACTTTTTGTAGAATTAAACAGCAGGAGAAGCGATCGTATACACAGGTGGGCTGTTTTTGCGACCGCTATTGCTTTCAGACTAGCCCCAAGCGCACGTTTATTTGTTTTTAGCATACTTTACTAGCTTTCTCGCTTTGGGCAACTTTTGGCAATTCGATGAGCCAACGCGTAAATAATCATCTCGTACGGAATTTAGAACGTACACGTGAAGTGCAAACCGGGATGTCTCGCAAGTACAAAGTTCCTGTCTGGGACGTTGCAACACTATCTGTTCTATCATTTAGTACTACAACAAGGGATTAGATTTGGTATTAAGCAGTAAAGGACGCAGACTCACGGAATGCAACGGTATTAGATATTTCACTGTTAATTGTTGTGGACAAGAACCCGGTAAGCGATACAGCATAGTTGAAAACCAAAATCTAGTTCAGAAGTTGACACCGCAGTTCGTCGACTAATTAGTAGACATGTTTTCACATATAAGAGACGAATGTTTGTAAAATATCAATGTATATTACGTATCTACCACTGAATACAGTGAAGATAATATACGATGAATTCTACTGCTGATATGAGTCTCGTTCAATCAGTACTTACCTTGCAACACCTTTACCAAACGATAAGCTAGCTTTAATTACTCCCAGGATGCTTGAGACCGGTATATTTTACAACCAAATTCAAAAGATACACTCTGAGAAAGCTAAGGCCGAGCTGGAAATAACATACGGTGCTGATTCGGTTGAGCAGTAGTAAGCAGGCAGCGTGCTTGGCCTGATGGACAGAGTATACTGTATACACATTCCACACTTCATTGAAGTTTCAAATCTGAAGTGTAGATTAAAGTCAGCTGCGTGAAGAAGCCGCGTAAAGAGTGTTGAGAAATGAAATCAGAATATGATCATCTCATACAGATTGTTCTATAAGAAAAGTTTTTATGCAAGAAGTTATCGTCGAGATAATCTTCTTGCGGTTTTACATAACACTTTATGTACCTTTTAATAGAATTGAGCTTGTAAGTAACGGCTGCAGGGACCATACTGGTCCCTACATCAGCAGCCACTTGGGACTGTTGGGTTGTTGTAATCCAATAAGCATATCTGATGCTTCATAGAGTGACGTATCCGTCACTAATACATCAGATACTCCCACAGAAGGATTCCTAGAACTTAACAAAGAGAGTCAAGGAAAGATAGCCGCCTAAAAAGACCTTTACGTAAACCAAATCTGAAACAATCTCATGCATACTGGGTAGGACTTTGTAGCCAGTAACAGACCTGTAACCTGTAGTATGATTCTGCTAGCGTTCCTTAAATATAGATTGCATTGGTTTATTACAACATCAGCTTGTTCAGCAAACGATATCGGAATCCTTGCATATATATGGTACGGTGTATTCAAAAACTACATCTTCCTGCCTTGTGTGTCATATAACTGAACATTATTGCCAACCTGACCTAACTTACCTGGATGGATTAGCAAGGTTCTGACAACTACTAAACACAAATTTATTTCTAAAATATGCTGCATGATATTATTTGTAAAGTTTTGAGAAACTTCTCTTACTTAGCTTCTGATTCACTAAGAGACATGTTAGATATTGTATTAGTAAACATAGTACTGGAATTCGTCGGGATATGCTTCACACATCCTGCTATAGGCTTCTATTACGTGAATTCTGTATCGGTATCTCTAAATAGAACTATACAACTTATACGTCTTACATCAATTCAAGAAAAATTTTTCTCAACTGAGAATTTTGATCTTTTTTTCAATTCAACAAAAATGCAGTTTAACAAATGAAATTACAGTCTTGCTCATAATGCCCAGCACGTAGTTTACTCTATTGATCAATTATCTACAAATATTGCATAGTCTCCTAGAAGGAGAGTGTAGATTACATAAGTACACTAATTGTACTTCAAGTAAGCGTCGGTTCCCCTTTATATTGTCCAGGTGAAAATTCTTCACTTGACGAACCTACACGAGCACCTACACAGGCACCTCCGCTTACATTTTCCCAACAATTTCACTTGCTTAGTAATAGAACATGATCGTTTCAGCTTATATCACAGAATACTCAGCTATTCTCAACACTATTAACCGCCTCTAAAAGAAGATACTCTAAAACACATTTCTTTCTGCTAAACGGAAAAGTTGAAAATGTTTAATTAGCTTCTCTTGCTTAAGGTCGTTTTCACTCAAAGACATGTTGAAGATTGTATTAGTGTATAAGTTCCACTCTATGATCAATAATCAACTTATATTGCTTAGTCTCCTAGAAGGAGAGTATATGATACATAAGTACACTAATTATACACTAACAAAGCATCGGTTTCCTTTTATATTGTCGGCGTGAAAATTTTTCACTTGACAAACTCACGCGGGCACCTCTGCTTACATTTTTTCACCATTTCCCAGGTACTGACTAGGCCTGGTGCGGCACATAAATTATGAAATGCCTGCCCTCAAAATGCCTAAAATTTGGAATGCCTGCCCTCAGAAAAGCCCTTCCAAAAACATGCATGCGGCACGGTCACGTGAAATAACTGATTCTACAAAAGGCTTTTGAAAAGGCGCGGTCGTACGAAATGTAGGCATGAAAATTTACTTGAACTGTTCTACAAAAGGCTTTTGAAAAGGCGCGGTCGTACGAAATGTAGGCATGAAAATTTACTTGAATTGTTCTACAAAAGGCTTTTGAAAAGACGCGGTCGTACGAAATGTAGGCATGAAAATTTACTTGAATTGTTCTACGACGAATAACTATATAAGGAGTACATATTCTGCCATTTGAAATCTCTCACCTTATGCTTCTTTTTCCAACTTTTTTTCTCTATGCCTCTCATACAGAAAAACAAGATATTCCATCATCGCTAAGAATCTTGATTACTCTACATTCTCTACAGCTTAAAATGTCAACAACAAGAGTCCTCTTTTTTGAAAATAAACCGGTCGCAATAGTTAGTTTGGAAGAATTGACTGAATTTCACAATCGACCAATTGATCAGGAAACAGAGGTTATATGCTCATTTGAAAAAATGTTGGATAATGTTCCCAAAAATATTCCTTTACATTGTCGCGACTCAGAAGGAAATGCCTACCTAAATCAATTATGTAAAGGCACCTTCTTAGTGTGGAGACGCGATCAGGTTGGAGAAGCTGGCAATTATCAGAGGACCATTGATAGCTTTGAACCAGTTTCTCCATCTGTCCCTGATGAGGAACAATCAACGCTTGTGGAAAGCGTTGGCGCCAGAAATTCTGATAAGGATACTTTGGCTGCTCCTTCCAACGAATCAGCTGGTATGGAGTATAAATGTCTACAAAACACCACGCTTGCTACAGCAGATTTAGACATCATACTTGACAATAGAAAGAACTCTAATTTATACAAGTTATTTTTTGTCGAACTGAAGGATAAATCCAGGGTTTGTCAATTTTACAATAAGGCAGAGAACACAATCTGCCACCAGAAATTAAGTTTTAAGAATAACGAACTACATCGGAAGAATGCAGCAAGGGTCTCTCAAAATCATATAAATGCAAAACATCGTGTTTATATAAAAGATGTTCCCGACGTTTTTTCGTATCTGTGCCCATCAAGACCTAACGTTCAACGTTTAGAAAAAAAGTTGAAGTTAAGAGGAACAAAGAGAAGAGCCCAGCAAACTTTGGATAGCTCTATTGAAAGGGCAGCACAAAAGAAGGCCAAATCTACATCTATCCCTATGCCTAAAAGGATCTTTGATATTATTGTAACATTGGCAGTGAGGTCCGGACTAACTTATTCATTTTTTGACTCCGAAGGTTTCAGAGAAGCGCTTGCCGAGTTGTGCCCACAATATATGCCTTTGTTCAACAGAAAAAAAGCATCTAAGCACATCAGTGCTTCTGGCGCGATGGTGAGAGAGGAACTTTGTGACCTCTTCGAGACCCATGACAGATACCTGATTCCTATGTCTGTGCAAACAAACGGTCTCCTCGATTTAGATATTCGGGACATTATTTCCAGACGCTTTAACGTCTTGAAGAAGGTAAGATTGCCTTGGGTTTCCATAGAAACCGATGGCTGGACATCAAACAAGCGGACCGATTGTGTCAGTGTAACGATTAATCTAGTCACCGGTAGTATGGATAGAGCTGTCTTTCCGATTCATTTCGCTGAAGCTGAATCGAAGGAAAAAAAGGCGCTAACAGAGACACTGGAAGAATGCATCAAAAGGTTATCCAATTCAAAATTCCTAACCTCCTGCTGCACGGATAATGCTTCTTCTGTGATAGGTGCAACCGATTCGTTCAAAGGAGACAAAAATTATCCCTTTTTCGATTCTCACAATGGTTGTGCCATTCATCAGATCCAATTATTTGTGAACGATTTAATCGAGGATATAACGGAAATTTTACCAGATACGGAAACTTTGACGATTGCTGCGGAAGACTTTGAATCGCTCCCAGATAATGGCTCGCCAAATATAATTAAACGTCTGATAAACTTGACCACCAAGTTGAGAAATTCTTCCAGTTTGGAAAGCAACTTTAGGAACTACGTGGAAACACTGCCACCTTCATACTGCAATACTAGATGGAATTCGAAGTTCTACTTGTTAGAACATTTTTTGAAAAATTTAGAAGATTACAGAGAATTCCACGCAAAAAATGCAGATAATGAACATGGCTCTATTCTCGGCTTGTGTGACGCAGACGTTTCATTAGCCACAATCCTTTTTGAGGCATTGGC
>JANIWX010000120.1:0-22021 GCA_030705205.1 Huiozyma sinensis
TCTGCTTATGAGGGCAGAGCGGCGGGATCTTCCTCTGTCTCTCCCAGAGTGTGTGGGGGTGTGTGGGTGTTGGGTGTCGTGGCGTGACACCCGGGGCGGCGGTGTTGTGCGGGGGGTTCTGTGGGCAGACGCCCAGACACCGCGCCGCGTCTTCGCCCCTCCCAGACGGCGTCGTGCGCGAATTCCCGTTCTCCGATTTTTCGGGCGGCGGCGGTTCCCGGCGGCGGTTCCCGGCGCAGGGAGCGGGTGAGTGCCGCCCGCGTGCCGCCGGATCTCCGCTTTCGGGGGGGGGCAGAGGGCGCTGCGTGGCGTGGTGTCGCGGTGGGTGGAGGGAAGGGTGGGGGGTGGGTGTTGGGTCACGTGGAAGGCGTGGTCACGTGGTCACGTGGTTGACACCCACACACCGTGTTACACGGGTCACCCGGCTTGCTCTTCTTCGACCGGCCAAATGCAGTAAGCTGTCCCTGGCCCGTACGTCATCTGTATGTGTGTTATGTGTTTATTATGTAGTAGTTGCAGTAGACGGCGCCTCACCAGCCGTACTCGAACAGCATGGAGATCGACTCACCGTTGTGGATGCGCCGGATGGCCTCGCCGAACACGCGCGAGACGTCGAGGATGTCGACGCGGTGCTTCCCCAACACGGCCAACGTGCGCTCCTGCGGGATCGTGTTCGAAACAACAATCTTGTCTATAGGCGACCGCTTGATCCTCTCCAGCGCGTCCCCTGAGAAAACACCGTGTGTCGCTATCGCGTACACAGCAGTAGCTCCTTGATCCTTCAGTAATACGGCGGCACGCGTGATCGTGTACGACGTGTCCACGAGATCGTCCACAAGGATACACGTCTTACCGCGTACGTCCCCGACTATCATCGTCGTTTGTACAAACTTAGATGACGACGCGGACGACACAGAACTGCTAGAGCTAGACCTGTGCAAGGGCGGGACCGCTCCGGGCTGTGGGTTGTGCTGCAACAGCGGCTTCGAGGGGATGTCAGCACCGCTGGTCAGAGTAGCGTCTGGTGGACCCTTCAACAGTTGCGACCGTCTCTCCTTGTGGATCATCGCAAAGGACAATTCCAACGCATCAGCGACGGCGGTGGCCCGCTTCGCACCACCGGCATCCGGCGAAACAATGACCGCGTCACGGTACCCGGGGATACAGTGGTGGATGTAGTTCTGCACAAGAGGCTTACAGTACAGGTTATCAACGGGGACGTCGAAGAACCCGGGGAATTGCCGGTCGTGGAGGTCCATCGTGATGACGTGGTCTGCCCCAGCAGCAGTCAACAGGTTCGCAATCAAAGTCCCCGCTTGAACAACCCACAACTTGTACCCTGCGTTCTGCGCGTTGAACAACTCCTCCGCCTCAGCGGAGGCCGACGACGGTGGCTGTGGCGTCTGCTGCCCACCACTCCGGTTTAACTTCCCACCCTCGGGGATCATCGGGATCCGAGAGGATCCCACAGTGGTAGGTGGAGGTCTCACGGGCGTGGGCGACTGGATCGTCGATCGTATCGCACTGTCGAGAGACTTGAAGGGCGAGTCCGCCCCGGGCCTCTGCGTCGTCGTGACAGTCTTCCCGCCAGCAACTGGCGTCGCAGCAGAGGTGGACGCAGAGGCGGACCCACTGCTCTTCCGCTGAGAGATTATAGGCGCACCCTTGGCAGTGTACGGGATATCTGGTTGTCTCGAGTAACAGAAGTACGGGATCACAGCGGTGACCCGCGACGCGGACGCCGACTTGCACGCGCTGATGAGGATCAGCAGCTGCATGAAAGTGTCGTTCACGTGGCCACACCCACTCTGGATCACGTACACATCCTTCTCACGCACGGACGACTTCACGGCAATGCTCGTCTCCCCGTTCGAGAACTTCCCAAGCTCCACTTTCGACGGCTGCACGTCCAACTGCGCGCAAATCTGCGCCACCAGCTTCGGGTGCGAGTCGCCGCCAAATATAACCAGATTGTTGCTCATGCCAATTCTCGACGTCTCCTCCACTCTCAACCTACTCTTCCACTTACTCTTCCCCCCTCCCCCCACGACCTCATCGCTTGAAACTTTTCAATCGTCAAAAAATTTTTCACTTTCCTCAAATTTCATCGATTCAATAGAAAAGGGTCCCTCCCCATACCGACCACTTAGACCAACCCATCGCACTACCCATTGCATTGCTGTGACCGCTGCTTCTGCATCCCCCGCATCCCGCATGATCAACGCAGTGCTGGTTTACTCCGCTCGCGGGGAATTGATCGTTTCCAAGATGTTCAAGCCCACTTTGAAACGGTCCGTCGGAGATATCTTCAGGGTACAGGTCATCAACAACCTGGACGTGCGGTCCCCCATCCTCACACTCGGGTCCACGACATTCCATTACGTGAGGACTCCAGGGGAGGGTCTCTGGGTGGTCTCCGTGAGCAGGAACAACGAGAACAGCGCGGCCACATGGGAGTTTCTGTACAAGTTTGCAACGATGCTCGCCGCGTACAGACTGGACTCAGAGGAGGTTCTCAAGGAGGAGTTCATGCTAGCGTGGGAGTTGCTCGATATTATGGTCGAGGGGGGGGGGATACCCGCGGAGACGGACCCGCACAGGATCATCAGCGCGATGTCCGTGAAGCCCGCGATGTCGCCGGTCGATGTCAGGGCGGACGCGAGGCAACAGCAAGCGACCTCGACGGGGGCTTTCGGGCACGCGTTCCCGCAGCTGCTCCACAGGGCGAGCAACCCGGGCGGGATCAGCATCTTGCCGCACGCAATCGTCCCACACGCGACGGGGGACGGCGCGCAGCTCAAGAGGAACGAGGTCGTCATGGTCGTGCAGGAATCTATCAACATTCTCGTCTCGAAGGACGGGTCCATCCTCAAGGCGTACGTCGACGGTGGGATAGACCTGACGACAAAACTGGACGGCGCGGCAGTGTGCCAGTTTGGTCTGAACGACTCCCTGAGCACGGACAGCTCGAGCAACTCCAAATGGGACCCGCTGCGGTCCAAGGAGACACAGGGCACGAACCTCGAAATGAAGAACGCACACGTCGGGACCGTGCTCCTCAGAGACTGCAAGTTCCACCAGTGCGTCTCCCTGGAGAGGTTCGACCGCGACAGAATCATCAGGTTCACCCCACCAGAGGGGACCATCGAGCTTATGAAGTATCACGTCAGGGACAACCTCAACTTGCCCTTCAAAGTGACGCCAATGGTTATCCCGACGGCAAACAACGAAACAGACTATAGAGTCACGATCAAGTCGCTGTTCCCGGGGAAACTGTCCGCGAAGAACGTCACTATGAGGATCCCAGTGCCCCCGGGGACACTCGATTGTAAGATCAACGTCTCAAACGGGAGCTGCAAGTTCCTGCCCGAGGAGAACGCAATGGTGTGGAAGTTCCACAAGTATAACGGGCTCACGGAGAACAAACTCAGCGCGATAACAGTGCCCACAAGGGATACCACACAGCTCGCGCTGCAGCAGTGGTCGCGGCCGCCCATCTCTTTGGATTTTGAGATCTTGATGTACAGCAACACGGGTCTCGTAGTGAGGTATTTCACCGTGCTCGACAAGCACAATAACAACGCCAAATTCAAGACAGTGAAGTGGATCAAGTACGTGTCACACTCTGGATCCTACGAGGTACGTTACTGAGTGGTGCCACCGCCCTCACACACACCATCGGACTACTGTTCATACTACTTCTTACATACAAAGCGCATTCCGTCATTAATTTATTCTTTAAAGCAGTTTACATAATCGATGAACGCATACGTCTTGCAGAGACAGCCCGAAGAGGGGTACTGTTCAATGGAGGCCAATGTTCAAAGGCGGTTTCAGAACTGGCTGTATAATAGGCTTATTGCTCCATGGGTCTGCAGGGATGATATTGCCGATGTGCACTATTTTGTGCAGAATAACGGGCATATGAAGGTCCACCAGCCGGTTCAGAAGTTTGACATCGTGAAGGAGAAACCTGAGAGAGCAAACTACAAGCAGACAATTGATGCGAAGAGTGACTTCCTCTTGGAGGAAATGTACAGCGTGAGGGTCAATAAAGCTGTCGCATTGACGGAATACGGTGAAGATTTAGTGAAATACATTCGAAGCGAAGACCCAGCGGACTTCGAACCCGTATGGTCCTCCACGGGACTACAGAACCCTGCGGAGTTGCTGCTGCCAGCGCAGTATAGGCTGCTGGCGGAAACTATAGAGCCGCCTATAACGATACAAGAAGACCATGATGAGATGTTTAACGTCACTTTCAAGAACAACCTTTTTGCCGTGTACGGGAAGTGCGGATTCTTTGCCAGTACGTACGACATCGACATCGTTATATTGGACTCAATTCCAAGAAGTGGGTATGTGAGGGACGATTACCCGAAATCTAAATGCGCTGTCCGGTGGTCGGTGTTTATGACCTCTCAGATGTTCAACATGATAGATCGTGACCGTGTCGCTACCAGCGGGCTTAAGCAGGAGATCAACTTCATCAAAGTGTGCAAATTTTTCGAAAGAGATGTTCTCGCTGTATGTACCGATGCTGGGCTCGTTCTGCTGTTTGATTTGGAGACTCTAAATTTCTTATTTGAGAAACAAATGTTGTTCAGGGACACTTACAGAGATGTGTCAAATCTTGTCCAAGAGCCTCTTGCTATCTTTAGGAGTAAAGAAAGTTGTTGGAGTGTGGATACATACTGTACTGGTAACATCGTGCTCATAGCGGTGGGCCACAATGGCCCGGGAGTATCACTTTTTGCTTTCTCAGAAGACTTTTATGGAATTACACCATGTGAAGAGTTGCCCTCGAATCATAATGTCCCCTGCGTCACTTTTATACCGAACGACACGGTAAGGGATCAAAGAGTAACATTGGCGTACACATCGATATATGGCAATGTCGCAACAGTCGAGATCCGCTTGGACACCATTACGCAAGACAATATTGATGTTGAGCTAGCTGATATCCAGTTTTTGGCCTCGCCAGTATGGACAGTCATCCCACTTAAGAAGAAACATTTTAAGAAGGTGGCCCAATTTGAGCTCCTAAACTTGAATTTCCAAGAGACCTTTAAGCGGCGAACATTGCGGAATATGGTCTTAGATAGTTCGATACTAGAGCACCAACCTCCAAGCTTATACCACTCCGGAGAGCTGGGCATTGGTACCTTAACAACTCAGCTAAATGTCCCCGTCGCCGATCTGTCGCTGCGATGCCAAATGGGTGTTGACCCGAATAAGGTACATCTGAGATTTACGACTTTCGACACAGATGGTAATATGACAGCGTGGCATTCCAATACCACAAGCGGGAACGTACCGTTGGATCAGTTGCCAGAAAGAAGTAAAGATCGTTGCAAGTCTGGTCATTTCTTCGACGCATCGACAGAATACTTTTATAATACTTACAATGAGGCATCAGATAGCGGACTTCGGCAGTTAACTGGTCTCGATATATCTCGATATCCTCGGTGGTTTCGAGTTGCTTCTCTGAGTGAACCGATGCGGTGCCCGAACCCAAGGGAAGCGGCAAGACCGATCAATCCGGCAAACGGCGACCGCATTATGCTCTCCAGTAAAAATGAGGACAGTGAGTTTTTAGGTAACGATTATAGAATTGAGGGAGAGTGGGAGGATCAGAAGGCGGCTTATGACCTTCAACAGATACATCGACTAACATATTGTCCTGTACCTCATGACCGAATAGCAGCAGGCTATCCGAGCATATATGGGATGGTGGCTGCAATGTCTCCGTACGTGGACAGGAACCATATCCCCGGCTGGTATAAATTCGCGACTAACCGATATAACGAAAATGACATAGATCTTGTGGAACCGGCTATGACATCAGCAGGAGAACACATCTTCGACGATAGTGATTATGCGACACAACAAAAATGGTCTGTCCACAACCACGTTATAAAAATACCTTTCCTTCTAGAAAACGTTTGCACCGAGTCCGTGTCGCGATGCAAGGGCTATACCCTGAAAAAACACGAAAACGATTTCCTATTGGTCACGACGGAAGACAGAATTTATCTTCTCAAACCAGATCCTCTGATTATAACATCTTTTACTTATAATGACATCTTCCCGATAAAGAACATATCACTGTGTTCCGAAGAGCTGATAGCATCGGCTCTGAACAGAATCAATTTTGTGTGTCATATACCAGAGTTACAGTGTGTCGTCGTTGCATCACAACTGGGCTTAGTGTCTTTGCTAAGATTAACGGAGTACATGGGGATATATTCGTTTAGACAAGAGTATATTTTCGGATGGAAGTCGCAGGATCCTCATGATTTGGAGGCAGGAAATGTATGCTTCAGAGATACAGTGTTCCATTCAAGCACCCACAGGACAAATGTGTGTGAAATTGACGATGTCAGTTTTCCTTACTTTAATATTGTCGGTCTGGACTATGTTTACCTTCCTGGAAACCCTGTTAACAAACTTGCAGGACACGCTATCTTATTCATTATCTCAAAAAACGCCGTGAACAGGATCAAAATTATGGACGGGGATGATGCGTTTGCCATTTAGCCCTGTGGGACGATAAACGACTACAAAAGTTTACTGCAATGTTGTTTCTTTATTTAATGTTATTCATACGTACCTAAGTGAAAAATAACGTCTATTTCCATGGTTGGTGCTGTCATTTTCCTTGCCACTCACGTTGTTTTCCTTCTTGTTTTCCGCTCATCTGGGGCCGAATTTGGCCATGGCTTGTGCGCCGCTTTCCTCCCACTCCTGTTTGGACAGCCACATATGATCTTTGTCGGCCATAATATTGGCCAGGACGGCACCACCGATAAATACCATGTGTTTTCTTCTTGGTGGATCCTCGATCCTCACTTTGAATTTATCAAGTCTGGATGGGTCGTTCTTCAGCACTCTTGTAAACCACAGCTGCTTCAACTCTTTCTCCAACCTAGAGGGCAAACCAGGATACATACTGGAACCACCTGAGAGAACAATAGCCTTATACAGAGAGCTCCTAATATCCACGTCTGCAGACTGTATAGTGTTGAACAAAAGTTCGCCGACACCTGGCTGTTCCACGTCCACGAGGTTAGGTTGGAACAGGCACTCTGGTGCTTCAAATCTTTCTTGTCCAACTTTTATAATCCTACCATCAGGCAACTCGTAGTTTTCGACCAAAGTGGTGGTTTCGCGGGCTAGTTTGGTGTCAAAGTCGAGATCGTAAGACACGTACGACAGTTTTTCCTTTATCTGTCTAACAGTCTCAAAATCTGCACTTCTGTTAAAGGCGTACCCTCTGCGGGACAGTAAGTCAATCAAGTGTCTGGTGACATCTCTACCGGCAACGTCCAATCTTCTCGTCAAGTGGTTCAGCACCACAGACTCGTAAACGGGGACAATATGGGTGACACCGTCACCGGAATCGACAACAACACCGGATGAGAGACCCTGTGCGTACAGCGCTAGTACAGCCTGGATGGCTACGTAGACACCGCCAAAATCGTATTTCTCGAACATCACCTGGCACATCATCTCTCTGTTCTTCAGGGGATTCATGGGTGGTTCTGTCAGCAAGATCTTCCCACCGGATGTGCTTGGCAGCTTCATCTTCTCGAAAAAGGCGTGGTCCCACAGCAGCTCCATATCTGTCCAATTCTTGATGATACCGTTCTCCATAGGGTAAGATATTTGCAAGTATGAGCGGACATCGCTGGCCTCCTCACCAACCATGATATCTTTTATTGGAGTCTTGGAGTCCATGAAACTCCGCTCTTCAGCTCTCAAGATTGGCCTCCCCACAATGGATGGGAATGTAAAGTCCGGGAAGTTCTCCCCGGCGCGGCCAATCTTGACAAACCCAGTACCTTGATCTAAAACTGTTTCGAAATCATTTGTATTACGAGCAATAAATGCCCCATAGCAAATAAGTAAGTTAGTAAATAAGAAATTTGAGTTCCAAATTAATCAATTCTATGCTGTGTATGTACCGGTCCAAGAATAGCTCTCTCTCTACCCTTCTCCCTCTTTAGTTTGACAGAGAGGGGCGCCTTGTATCAAAATGAGAGAAAAGGGGAGAAGAGGATGAAAAGTTTGGCAAATACTCAGGCATGTACGACATATTAGCACAGGAACATGCACATCAAAAAAATGACATACCAATTGGACTGTGTGGATCCATGGTAACCACCGTATGCTTGGTTCCTTACACTCTGCATCCCTCCTAAAACGTCTGCGACTTCAACTGCAAAGTCGAAAGTTTCTCGCATTTCAAATGCAGCGGAAAAGTTGGTCCTTCGTCGAACGTGATATGAGGACCACGTCGCCAGCGTCCGCGGCATCGGCTGCGTCTCGCGCTGTCGCGACGGTTACAAGAGGCCCTGCCTCTTCAGGTCCTGGTATACGGTCTGCGACATGACATTCCCGTCCTCGTCCTCGACTTCGATTTCGAGTTTCAACGCGTCATCCGACCCAGCACGGGCAGAGGTAGATTTGCCCGAGATCTTTGCCCACAGTTCCTGTGCCTCCTCGATCAGCGCAATTCCGTCAAACGCCTTTGACCGTGTGATGCCAAGACATTTTAACCGGTACTCGTGTAGGGGTTCGTGGAAGTGCTTCTGATACGCTCTTCGACCTTTGAATTCTGCGTTCCCACAGATCTCGCAGGTGTATTTCACATCAAGGCCTTGCAGTTTGTACAGCCACAGCGGGATCGGCATGCCATCAGGTCCCAAGGGCATGTTCGTGAACATGGACTCCAACTCCGCGGTTTGCTTATTCTCGGAGTGAGTTTTGCCCTTTTTATTCTTGTCTGCTTCGGCAGGATTGTCTTCGTGTTCCACGGTTGGATTGTAGTTGGGTGCCTCGTACTCGGTAGTCAGTCTTTGCAACTCTTCCTGCCGTTCGGTGTATGTAAACGCCAGTTTCCGTTCCATAAAATTCTTGCTGTCCTTGAACTCCTTTGACAAAGCTGTCAAATACACCGATACTCTGAATTCTGCCTGTAAGAGTGGGAGTCTTTTCCTACGCTGTTGGGCATGAAGTTTATCTAGGAGGTGATCGTTGAAAAGCTGCGTTTCCTCGTACTTCTTATCGCATACAGGGCAAAACAGTGTCTTTTGGTCTGTAGATACAGGCTCGTTCACGTACCGATTTTCGAAATGGTCAAGTAGGTAGTCTTCCACTAAATGCTGATCAATTAATGGGAATTTTTTGGCAATGTAAGCCTTCAGGTACGATCCCAGCCTCTCCAAATATCTCAAATAGTGCTTGTTGTCCCGACCTATTGGAGGACTAGTCAAATAAAAAGTTTTGTTGTCAGCGTTCAGAAACAATCCCTCCAAGGATTCCAAATATTGCAACACGGTGATACTAGGATCCTTCATTAGTTCCAGCCACATGGGATGATAGTTCTCAAGCTGTATATAAGTACCGTACTGCTCCTCTCTATTAAATATGGCGTTGATGTCCAACTCCGAAGCCCTTGCTGAAAGGATGTTCGTCGGGGGCTTTTCAATGGAACTCGAAAACATTGCGTATTGGTCCTTTTCCGACTGCAGACCACTCCGTTTAGGAATATTGCTTTCGGTTAGCTTATTAATTGCAGTCTTGAATTCGTCCAGATTTTTATATTGTGACTTTCCAAGTCCTAACTCTTGAGCCCTGGAGAGTTTGTTCAAGATATCTGTTCGGTCTTGCAAAAATAGTTTGATTTCGTGCTGTTGTGTTGCCACTTGTTTGACTGTTCGAACACTTTTCTCAACACGGTAGACCTTATTCTTCGCCATATGATCCTGTGGCGGACATACCTTGGGTTCTGCTTGCATAGTCAGTTTCTTCAGCATCGGCACCGAATTGTAATATAAAGCAGGGTTCCTTTGAAATCTCGCTGCAATGGCATCCTCTAAAATTTCCAGCTGTCGTATCAGAGACACTCTCTCATCTGAACTCATCGGGATTGGATTCATCGACGACTTCAAACTACCCCACCACGGCAATCTTCATCTCATCTGTATGACAGCCATTGAAAGTGAAAAATTATTTATCACAAATAATAATAGTAGTAGTAAGAGTGTGTATAATATACAGAAATATATGCCTATAAGAAATTGGATGGGAAACGAAAATGGGGAGAGGGGCTTTAGAACTTTCTTTTCTTGTTTGGACGTGCGTTCTTGGCCTTCTTCTTCTCCGCTTGCAATCTGCCCTTCCTGATCTGTGCGGTAGATTTCAGCTCACTTTGAGTCCCAGGACCGTTGAAGCCCTTGACATAAGTGCCTCTCTCCACAGCATTTGCAAGTTTCTTCTTTTGAGAATGGTAATTATCCCTGTGCTTATCAGGTAGTTTAGGTGCTTTGTCCTGTTTGTGTTTGTATTTTCCTGACGCAGTTCTATTACCACTGATGTTTGACCGGCCCGTGGGGTCCCTTAATAGATGCGTTTCAATGGAATCCTCCTTAGCACCCACTTTCAAAGGTTTAATATGTCTAGCCTTGGACCACTCATCGAACTTCCCCGACCGGAAACTGGCAGCAATCTTTTGGCCACTCTCACCAATGATGTACTTCTTGTTATCGATACCTTGCATGTTGACGTACTTCTTCCTTTTCTTGTCCCATTTTACGGTGGCCGTTTGTTTGTGGACTTGTACTTTATCGTCGTCGTTCAGGTCGTAGGCGGCTTGCGCGGCATCGTTGGTGAAACCACTGGTTACTTGCAATTGCTTATCTTGGATATCTGCGGCAGGTGCGTAGTGACTTAAGAAGAAATTTGGATCTTTATAATTCTTTGGTTTTGTTTTCTTTTCGGATTGCTTCTGTAGCAATTCGTCCGCGTCCTCAAATTGTTTCAAAGCTTCTTCAGAAACAGTATAACCGGTCTCCATTTCAGTGTTATTATTTTGGTTAAAGATCTCGTCCTCTATGGAGTGTGAGAGACCTGACCTTCTTTCCTTCTCCAGCAGTTCTCTTCTCTCCTTTGCTTTTCTTTGCACTGGGGCCAATTGTCTTCTTCTACGCTTCATGAATATGGACATTTCGTCATCTGGGTTCCTGGAGAACTCAAACACGGTCTCTTTGTTCCTTCTGTTTTGTAGCTTGGCCAGGAAATTTATCTTCTCCTTTTCCACATTGGAGCCGAAGATAATGTTTTGTTCGTCCCATCCAGAGGCAATGACCTCTTTGCTTCTTTTCAGCGATTCCAGTGAGGCATGTGTTCTCGTTCTGAAGTATAGTTTCTCGGCCTTCAATGATGTTGCCTTCATTAGAGAAAGATCGAAATTATTCTCTAAAATGTTTTTGAATAAATCTCCCATGCTCTCCAAATCCAGTCTTGGACAACTACCAAGGACAATTCTGTCAGTGTATGAAATTGCTGGTGGCTTGAAGGATGTTTCGTCGTTACCTTGGTCGATCCATTTTTGCTTCAATATGGAGTTTTTGGCCTCGAGCATTGGTGTAAGCAAGATTTTTTTGCTTAGGAACAATTCAAGATCCAGAAGGTATGGCAATTCGCTCTCTGAGACGATGGTGTAAGCCCAACCTTTGTTACCGGCTCTTGCTGTTCTCCCGACACGATGGATGAAGATCTTTGACGAGGAAGGAAGTGAGTAGTTGACGACGTTTGCCAGCATGGGGATATCGACACCTCTTGCGGCAACATCTGTGACCACCAAGATGGACGTCAACCCGAGTCTGAAATTGTATAGCTGACTCTTACGCGCGTTTTGATCCAGGGACCCATAGATGTACGAGACGAGATATCCACAATCCTTCAACACTTGAGAGATGTACTCGACGTGATGTCTTGTTGGGACGAAGACAACTGTCGCATTTTCGGAGGGCAACTCGTTTGCAGCGGGTAGTCTCTGTTTGACAAACTTCTTCTTCCCGTTCTTTTTGAAGTCGCGTTTGCCGCCCCTCTTCTTGTTGGACTCGTCCTCGGAATCAGATTCTGAGAATTTCGCATCACTGTCGCGCAATTTTTTCAGTTGTTCTGGGGTTGCTAGAGGGATCTTGATGACGTTTTGTAGAAGGTACAGCAGGTTAGCCTCTCTTTCGTCGTTCTTTATCGATAAGAAGAGCATCTGCAAGTTTTCTGAGATCTTAGACTCTGCGTCCAATCTGACCAGCACAGGGTTGGTCAGTCCTGCCTTTGCGAACTCCACCAGCGAGCTTGGCAAAGTCGCCGAAAACAGTAGAGTTTGTCTTGAGGATGGTAGAGCCGCTAGCAGTTCGTTCAGTTGTTCTTGGAACCCCATTTCGAACAATCTGTCTGCCTCGTCGAACACGGCGTACTCGACTGTTTTCAACACCAAGTTCATCTCCACTTTCAAGTGCAGGAATCTACCCGGTGTCGCGATGACTACGTCTGGGTTAGACATCATCATGCCGAACTGTTCCTCTAGGGAGTCACCACCGGTGAGCAGAACACTACGTAGGTGGGTCCCCTTGGAGAAATCTTTGAACACGTTGTGTGTCTGCAGTGCCAACTCTCTTGAGGGGGAAAGGATAATGGCACGGACACCGATCTTTGAAGAGTGTGTCTTGAGTTTTTCGATCATGGGGAGCACGAACGCCGCGGTCTTCCCTGACCCTGTCCTTGCCATCCCTACGATGTCTCTGTTTTGGAGAATCAACGGTATAGTCTTACGTTGGATAGGGGTAGGTTGGCGGAACCCCTTGCGGGTCACGTTGGACAGGATCGCCTTCGACAGCCCGAAACTGGCAAAACTGCCCTTCTTAAACTTCTGCTTCTCCGCTTGGTTGTTCGTCGAGAAGTACGCGTTAACATCATCGTCCGACGCATCACCAGCAGCCTTTGAGGACTCGTCATCGGAGAGTTCCAAACTGGGGAAGGCGCTCTCCTTCGGCGACTTCTTGTTCTGCTTCTGCTTCTGCTTCTGCTGCTTGCCCTTTGCCTCTTCGGGCTCCTCATCGCTGTAATCTATTATATCTGGAATCTCTCCCTGCACATCCTCCTCCTCCTCCTCATCGGAGGACTCCAGCGCGATGTCGCCAGCAATGTCGACCAACGCATCGTCCTCTTCCTCTGCAGAACTGCCAGTCCCGGGCGCACTCACGTACCCTTCTTCGTCCGAACTCTCGTAGGACTCACTCGTCCGCACTCTCTTACCACTGGACACCATTGCTACCCTATCTCCCTGCCAATTGCCGAGCCAAGATGCAGACCCCATCGCATCGCTCCATCTGCACCGTCAAGAACTCGAAGCTCATCGCAAAACGAATTAAAATTTTTCACTTTCGGCGTCACGTGATGGCGGGGCACCTGCGGGGCACCAGCGGGGCACCTATGTTACACTGCTTCCCCGGGCGAGTACTCACCCATCTACACGTTCAACAACACGCACCATGTCTCGTACACCTGTTCCCTTGCAAGGGTCCCTCCATGCCACTGGATCCATACCGATCTCGCTCTACTGGCACTGTACAACAGCAAATGCCACAGTGCGGGTTTCTTCGAGAACTGAAAAATGTGGATATGACGTCGGTTTATATAAGCGAGCGAGACTGTGTTCTTGTCTAGATGGTGATGGTTGTTGCGTTGTTGTCTGTGGGGTGGTAGTAGTTGTATTGACCACTGCACCGCTGTTTTATTGATGTACGCTAAGGAATTGGAAGTGGCCACGGAGGCCGTGCGTAAGGCCTCCTTCTTGACGAAGAGGATCCAGCAGCAGATCATCTCGCACAGGGACACGACGACGATCACCAAGAGCGACGACTCGCCCGTGACCGTCGGGGACTACGCTGCCCAGACCATCATCATCAACACCATCAAGTCGTACTTCCCGCAGGACTCGATTGTAGGGGAGGAGAGCGCGAAGGGACTAGAGGAGTCCTTCCTGCAGCAGATCCTCGACACGATCGAGTCGCACGAGGAAGATTTCCAAAGGGAGTTCCCCAGCGATTTCAAGTACACTTCGAGGGAATACCCGCTAAAGACCACGCAGGATGTCGCTCGTGTGATCAACATGGGTGACTACGAAGGCGGGGCCACGGGGAGGTTCTGGTGCCTGGACCCAATTGACGGGACTAAAGGGTTTCTCAGGGGCGAGCAGTTTGCCGTGTGTCTCGGGTTGATCGTCGAGGGCACCGTCACCGTTGGGTGTATTGGCTGCCCAAACCTCACTCTGGCCAACTACGGCGGTGTTGACGAGTTGCCCAGATTCGACTCCTTCGGGTACATCTTCCGTGCGGTCTCTGGTGCCGGTGCATTCTACAGCTCCGCAGGGGACCACGAAAGCCACTGGGTGCAAGTGCACTCGCGTTCTCTGTCCAGTACAGACGGTATGATCACCCTCGAAGGGGTAGAGAAGGCGCATTCCTCGCACGACGAGCAATCGGCGATTAAGAGCAAACTGGGGATCACGAAATCCGTCCATTTGGACTCGCAGGTCAAGTACTGCATCCTCGCCCTCGGGCTCGCGGACCTCTACTTGCGTCTGCCCATCAAGATGTCCTACCAGGAGAAGATCTGGGACCATGCCGCCGGGAACGTGATCGTGCTCGAGGCTGGAGGTGTCCACACGGACTCCATTGAGGGTGCCCCACTCGACTTCAGCAAGGGCAGGACCCTCCTGTCCAAGGGAGTCATCGCTTCGTGCGGGCCGGGTAGTCTGCACAGTTCCGTGGTCGCAGTCTCCAAGAGCGTCATTGAGTCCCGTCAAGCTTGATTCTTTGTTGCACGCTTGCAAGTTGCATTAGGTACTACTAGTCTATATAGATACACAAAAGACCCAGCAATGAGAGTGTCTGTCACCAGCTTCAATGCCGGGAAATTGTTCCCCTGGGGAGCTAGCGAGAGTCAAATGGATGCGGTCGTTGGACAGTTGGTCCCCCAAGGTACCCAAGTAGACGTGTTTGCCCTCGGGTTCCAAGAGTTGGCCCTTATCTGGGAGGGATCCTTCCCGCAACTTATCCAAGAGTACGTCGACAGAGTACAGCAGTCTGTGTTGAGAGTGTTGAACAGTTTGTACCCTAACCAGTACAAGTCCGTAGCAGACCACCACGTCGGTTGTATTGCGCTGCTAGTGTTTGCCAGAAACGATGCGCCCGATGTGGAACTCACCCTCAAGAGCAGCTGCCTGCGTGGGCTTGGAGGGTCCTCGTTGAAGGGGGCCGCTGCAATTCGCCTCGTCTTGGCGGGCGGCCAATCGATCTCGTTGATATGTTGCCACTTCAACGCCAACGAGGGTGAGGCAAACTTGCAGAGGAGAGTCGAGGACTACAATGCCGTGTGGGCGCAGTGCCAAGAGGATTTGCAACTCGTTCGATGCCCTAGCCCGCACACAATATTATTTGGCGACCTGAATTTCCGAGTGAGAGGCGTCGACTGGAATCAAGCGACCACACTGGATTACAACTCGCTTCTCTCTAAGAATGACGAGCTAAACCTGCTGCGTGTACACAGGGGGGTCATCTTCCAACAGTTCACAGAACCGGCTATTTCGTTCAAGCAAACGTACAAGTACAACCTGCACAACCCGCAGAACACCTACAACGGGAAACGGATCCCGTCCTGGTGCGACAGGATACTACACGGTCAATACAGGGACCCGCCACAGGACGTAGTGTATCGCGCACTGCCAAGAACGGACACGCTGCTATTCACAGATCACCAGCCGGTTAGCTTGACAATGACGTTGCCAACGGTCGAGCAAGTGGGACCCAGGCTGAGCGAGCACACCAGCCCCACTCCAGAGCAGACGAACGTGGCTGATCTCGCGATCGGATACGCCGGGTGGTCATACGCCAGAAGGCTCCACGTCTACTTGATCGTTCTCATTGTTGTGTTCTGGTTCTTCATGCTGTGAAACTTTTCTCGAGAACTTTCGCCTTGTGTTATGGGGCAGGTCATCTCCGAAGATGGGACGTTCTGGAGTCCCACTGGCCGGACTTATATCAATTGCTCTCCCGCGTGTGTTGTCTGATCCCAATGGGTGTTCACGTAAAAGTTACCGTGGAGGGCTCGTACAGGAAAGTAGCGCCCTATTACCAGGTGTACAGGACACACTGTAAGGAGCGCTGGAGGGGTCGGCTTCTCGTAGACGTGTTTACGAGCGAGTTCCGAGACCAATCCATCGAGCATTACAAGGCGCTGATCATGAGCGGCGGTGTTCTTGTCAACGGCATGCCGTCTATTTCAACGACCAAGATCCAGAACGGCGACGTGATCGAGCACAAAGTTCATAGACACGAGCCGGCCGTGTCCGCGGAACCGATCGCGGTTATCCACGAGGACGACGACATTATTGTCATTGACAAGCCCAGTGGGATCCCCGTTCACCCGACAGGCAGGTACAAATACAACACGGTCACTGAGATACTGAAGCGAGAGATGGGTATCGTGGTTTACCCGTGCAACCGCTTGGACAAGCCCACGAGCGGCGTGATGATTCTGGCCAAGAACAAGACCACTGCGAAGTTACTCTCGCAGTCTCTACAAACGCACGAGTTCCAAAAGGAGTACCTGGCGAAAGTACGAGGCCGGTTCCCCTCTGACACGACCACCGTTGTGAACTACATGAAATCCATCGACCGTAAAGTGTCCCTCAACGGTGTCTGCAGCAAGAGCGACAAAGAGGCGAAGTGGTCCAAGACGGTGTTCCAATTGGTATCGTACGACCGGAGAACAGACACTAGCATCGTGCTCTGCTCCCCACTGACCGGACGGACACACCAGATCCGCGTCCACCTACGCACTTTGAACCACCCTATCGCCAACGACCCGATATACTCCAACGAGCACGTGTGGGGGGGTACCCTCGCTGGCACAGGGACGGATTACGAAGCGGTCGCTCGGAAACTACGCCAGCTGGATACATCGAGCCTCTATCTGGGAGATCTCCCGCCGGAGAGGACCCCACTCGGGGACTCTTCAAGCGCGTCCAATTGCTCGCTCTGCGAAACGGATATACCGCCACCGCAGCAGGACCAGATCTGGCTACACGCGTTGCAGTACACGGCCCGCGACGGCCTCCGCAGTTACCGAACGGCGATGCCCTCGTGGTCCTAGACCTGGTGCGAGAATCCGCAGCAAGAGAAGAGTTACGACCTTATGTACGGTTTCAAGAAGAGCCGAGCCCTGTGCTTCAAGCGCTGTTGTTCTTTTAGAGATTGCAATCCAAGAGTTTCTTTAGTTCGAGATCTCAACAGAAAAATCGAGGATTCAATGAGTTGACGGTACTGCTCCAAAATAAACTGATTACTGTTTCATCGACTAACGGTGGTGCTTGGGAACCACAACGCCGGACACCCAGACGGCGCTTAGATTCTGGGAGTCGCATACATATATGTAAACTGTCTCTTTGCGGGATTCAATTGCACCAGGTCTTCTGAAGCCTTCCTTTTGTGAGCGTTTCAAAACCGCACGTGATTTATTTTTTTTCGCGATTCTTGGGACGTTTTGAAGTTTCCCGTGAAATTTGGCGGAAGTTCAAAACCTACACCATTGAAGCTAGGCGAACACGGTAGATTGCTCTGTTTTAAGCTGTGTACATCGGTTTTGGAGGGCTTTGGCGAGCATGGATCTGGTGGATAATGGAGGAGACACTAGTGCGAAGAGACCGTTTGGTGGAGAGGACGCTGTGGGGACTGTACCCGTGACAGCAGAAATACCACAGCAGCAGCAGCAGGCGAAGAAACCACGGATTGAGTTGGGTGAGGGGGACAATGAATCGCTAGCGCCCAGTGAGACCGAGAATAGAACTGAGCCAGATGTTGTTTTGTACAGTACTGGGAAGGACGAGACGCTGAGGCCGAAAACACCCGAGGGCCCCGTATTTTTAGAGCAATCTTTAGAAACACCTGGTAAATACTACTTCCCGAGTATAAGGAAACAGGATACACAGAATGCAAGGATGTTTTTGAAATTTCATGGGTTACGCAAGTTTTTGGACACGTATTTGCCCGAGGAACTCAACTCTCTGTACGTGTACTACTTGATCCGTCTCCTAGGGTTTGAGATTAAGGATAAAGAAATGATGGATGTCATCTCGGAACATATTATACCGAGAGATGCGTCACAGGGTGGGGTGCCACAGTTTAAACAGCAGACGACGTCACCGCAGGGACCTGGTTTCCAAGACCCACTGGAGAAGAAACAGGCTGTGAGACTGATTAAGGACTTGCAAAAAGCGATCAACAAAGTACTCGCTACAAGGTTGAGGCTGACCAATTTCTTCACTTTGGACCACTTCGTGGACAAGCTGCAGTCAGCAAACAAAATTCTTGTTCTGACAGGGGCTGGTGTCTCCACATCTCTTGGGATACCGGATTTCAGATCGTCAGAGGGACTTTATTCAAGGATTAAACATTTGGGGCTAGACGACCCTCAAGACGTTTTCAATTACGATATATTCATGCAGGACCCGTCTGTGTTCTACAACATCGCTCACTTGGTCCTACCACCGGAGAATATTTACTCACCGCTGCATAGTTTCATCAAATTACTACAGGATAAGGGGAAGCTTTTAAGAAATTACACGCAAAATATCGATAACTTGGAATCCTACGCCGGTATAAACCCAGAGAAGCTTGTCCAATGTCACGGCTCGTTTGCCACAGCGTCCTGTGTAACGTGCCATTGGCAACTACCAGGTGAAAAGATATTTGAGTACATCAGAAACATGGAGTTGCCCCTATGCCCCTACTGTTACCAAAAGAGGAGGGAGTATTTCCGCATGGAAGGTGATCCCGATAATCCGATTGGAGACGATGTTAATTTGAATTACATCGCTGGTACAGTCTTGAAATCTTACGGCGTACTGAAACCTGATATAACTTTTTTCGGGGAGGCGCTGCCATCAAAATTCCATAGAACTATTAGAGAGGACATCGATAAGTGCGACTTGCTAATTTGTATAGGCACGAGTCTGAAAGTCGCACCCGTTTCAGAGATTGTCAATATGGTACCCGCTCATATCCCACAGGTGTTGATCAACAGAGATCCCGTGAAGCATGCAAACTTTGACTTGAACTTGTTGGGACTTTGTGACGATGTGGCCGCTTTGGTTTCGCAAAAATGTAATTGGGATATCCCACTTCAGAGTGGGGACAATCTGAGGGACAAAAAAATAGATTTCATTGAGCGTGAGACGGGGTACTACGATGTTATCGCAGATGCAGATTTGCAAAAAAATGCAGAACTAAACGGTGCTAACACAGTAGACGAAACTCGGAGCGGGAACAGTGAGGGGAAATCGGGGACTCCAGAGGAACTGTTGAGTACCCAATGAGATGTTTTCAATAAAACACGAATGCATAGATGTATATATTGTTTATAGATTGCAATACCATCTGTGTAAAGGACTCACTCTATGTAAAAATTAATGACCTCTGTAACAATTCCCCCCTTCCAAGATATCACTTCAGTCTGCTCGTCAGCATTTTCACATAAGTTTCTACTCGCGTGACCAACTCGTCATACTTCTTATTAACCAGATCGATCTCTCTTTGATGTTCGTCCTTGGCACGCCGTATTTGCTCCTCAGTCGCGTTTACTATACCCTCGATTATATTTTTCTGAATATCCTCCTTTGTGGCTCTATCCCTCGTACAAATATCTTTGACGTAGGTCTCCTCTAGTTGGTCTATCACCTCCTGGTCCTCTTTAATCCGCTGCCTTAATTCCTTCTCTACAATGTCCCCGTTTGTTTCCCTTTCCACTATCTTTGCCTGCAAAGCGTTACGTTTACTCAACACGGACTCGTTCATAAAAGTATCTAACCTTGCCACTGTGTTATTGACCTTCTGTCGCGTTTCGAAAGTGGCAATTTCCTTGTTGAAAGTTGGTTGGAGCACAGTGGTGAGGATTTTCAGTAGTGCGCATATTTCGTCGATGACTCGCTTCATGGTTTGGGAAGTCGATTCCAGGTTTGTCTGTTTGGATTTAAGGTCCGTCAGGTCCGCTTGTCTCTCCGTAAGAATGCGTGATAGATTGTTGATACTGCTTGTGAGTTCTTGCATGTCTGTGGTTGACATCTCCGTGAATTTGTCCCTCTTTGATTCAAGCTCTACTATTTGGAAACTCAGGGATTCGAGCTGTGTCAAAAGAGTTTTCTTCTCCAGTTTGTAAGCGTCCTGTTGGACTAGCAGCGAGGATTTTGTTTGTTCCAAGTCCTTCAATTTCTCGATCATTTCATTTGACTCCGCCTCCAACCGTGAAAGATCATTCGAAGTCTCCTCGTTGATGTTATCGAGGTCCCCCAACTCTGCCTCAATTTCTGTGTTTTGCTTACGGAGCAAATTAAACTCGTTGAACCTGGTCACGAAAATATCTGAGAGATCGGACATTTTGTGGATGAGGTCGGTGCAGTCAAAGATCCGTTCGTCTCTGAACCGAGCATAGTTGACCACTGCACTGAGTAGTCTCCGTGTACGTTCGAAATCGGGTCTACACAAGTCCAGCATGTTGAAATCCGATACACCTATATTTTTGAAGAATCTGTCGCAGATTGCGTTCAAAGTACACATCCTCATCCCTACTTCATCGTTAATTTCGGACCCTGCTGGCACGTAGTGGTCCACAGTAATGTTCAAATACAAGTCTACAATCTCCTCGTACAACGGGATGATCGTATCCATGCTGGGTTTCCGTATAGTATCCACTGTAGCACCGTTAAAATCGCATTCTTGCAAACAGCTTGCAATTTCTTCTACCCCAAGCAAGGGAAATTCATCTTCCTGTATCATCCTTTTTTTTGATGTGAGCAGACAAAAGCGTTTCAAGTATCTCCAATTGCCATAACGCCAAACAACGCGATGACGTTTGTTGTTGTTGTTGTTGTTGTTTATCAAATCTGGAAAATGATGGAAAAAAAAAATATTCAGTTACCCGGTTACAGTAGGATTAGTTAATTCACTCGAGAGAGCCTCTTTGAGTCAAGTCCTCGGAAGATTGGGGAGCTGCCAGAGAGGAGTCCTGCGTGCCCAGTATGAACAATGCACGGCGTCTGTCTGCACTGATAGACGGGCTGTCCAATGGGCAATCCAGTAACGAGGAGCTGCTGGGTTCCTCTCGAGGAGCCCAGCCGACCACCAATCGAGAAAATTTCGCTGAGTCCACTGATTCTGTCCAGCAAGCTATCGCGGTGCATTATAATCGGGGGAGACCCCCGCACGAGCAGCCAATTGTCCGTGGGCCTGCCCCCGAAGTACCGAGTCTCCCAGACGATCGCACGCTGGAGTATGCGCGGAAAGTCAGCGCCGTGACAATGACCCCCATGCAGCAGCAGCAGCAATTGGACGTATCTAGTGTGTATATAGCCAGTGACCCACAGCGTGCCAGAAAGCGGGGGGCAGAGTACTCGTCGATCGGATCTGGCAATTTGGCGAGCGAGAGTGGATCCTCCAGTTACCACACGGAGCAGCACCAGCACCAGCACCAGCACCACCAGCAACGTCACGACTCCACTACGTCATCGGCCACACAGCTGTCCACGGTGCAAACGCCTCTCCATTTCGAAAAACCCACAATTGTGGTGGAACAGTGCCGGACGCCACCACGAACGGACAGCGCAGTGACGAATGCGCCGTTGCCCGAGATCCCCCCAGTAGCATCCCACGACAGCGACACCGACACCGACACACAGGAGGACACGGCGTACGCTGCCAGGATCCTCCCGGACCCACCCACAGACGGCGTGGGCGGAGACGCGGGCGGAGACCGCCTCGAGCCCGCGCTGCAACGGCTTATATCCGCGCTGTCGCGTGTCTCCGCGGAGCTGCTCCTAACCCCGGAGGAGGCACGTCACTCTGAGTGCACGCAGCGGCTCGAGAACGCAGCGCGCGCCCTCGAGGGCTACCGATGACGCAATCGCGGAGGACGGCCCCCGCACGCTGCGCAGAAACACCCGCACTCCGCACTCCGCACAGACGCACGGCTGTGCACGGGAGGTGCCTCTATTGTTTCTCCCCCCGCACGAGGGGGGCGCGTTCCGAGGCTATTGTTCTCGCCCCGCGGGTTTAGTAATCTGCTCGAGCACCGCTGCTGTTTCCGTTTTGGGTCTAATTCTTTTCTTTTTTTT
>JANIWX010000121.1:0-21659 GCA_030705205.1 Huiozyma sinensis
ACGACATGTAGCGGGTATGTGTGTTGTAGACCTGGGCTTGTGTAACGGCAATCCTGTACCAGTACTAACCCAGTGAGGAACCCTCTATAGAGCTTCAAAGCTGACGTCTTCGAAACGTTAAATTTTTTCTTCCCAAGCCCTAAACACGCTGAATTAGGGCTTGAAAAGAAGCCCTAACCCAAAACAAAAGTAGGGTTTGAGCCAAACCCTAACCAGAACAGAATTAGGGCTTGATACAAAACCCTAACTTCAACCAAACTAGGGCTTCACGTCAAACCCTAACTTACGCAAGCCCTGACCCAGACCCAAACCCTAAAGCCCACCCTCGTACAAAACGACAATCCCCGCCAGCCAATCAGATCCGAGCGCTGGCCGCCGCCCACGGCAAACTCCGGAGAAACGGAGGGGGAAACGAACCCCGAAACAGCGGAGCGTCTGCGATTGGAAGTTGCGAAGCACTGCGTTGTGTATATATAAGAGAGAGAGAGAGGTGACTGTGGTGAAGTGAGTGGGTTGCAGATTGTAGATTGCAAGTCTCGGGTGTTGTTCTATAGAGGTTGCGTTGGTAGAGTTTGCACTGCAGTGTTTTGACGGCGATTTGTTTTCTGCGTAGTTAGTTATCTTGAGTAAGCGCTCTCTTTTGCTGTACACAATTGGGATATAGATTACACTAAGCTAAACACACTGAAAACGAACAAACAAGCAAGCAAACGATCATGCTTTCTCTGAGGGTGAAGAATATTGCTGCTGTCAGGAGACAGTTTAGTTCTCTGGCGAGGAGGTTGCAACAACAGCAACAGACAGTGGGTCCCGATATCAAGGGCTCCTCTGTGAAAAACCCGTTCAAGACGGGGGACTACCATGTGGTAGACCACGAGTACGACTGTGTCGTGATTGGTGCCGGTGGGGCCGGGCTGAGGGCTGCCTTCGGGCTCGCAGAGGCCGGGTTCAAGACCGCTTGTATATCGAAACTGTTCCCTACAAGATCGCATACCGTCGCGGCTCAAGGTGGTATCAATGCCGCTTTGGGGAATATGCACCCTGATAACTGGAAGTGGCACATGTACGATACGGTGAAGGGGTCCGACTGGCTTGGTGACCAGGATTCTATCCACTACATGACCAAAGAGGCGCCAGAGGCAATCATCGAGTTGGAACACTTCGGTATGCCCTTCTCGAGAAACGAGGAGGGGAGGATCTACCAGAGAGCGTTTGGTGGACAGTCGAAGGAATTCGGGAAAGGTGGACAAGCGTACAGGACCTGTGCTGTCGCGGACAGAACAGGCCACGCCATGTTGCACACTCTGTACGGACAAGCTCTAAACCACGACTGTAACTTCTTCATCGAGTTCTTCGCATTGGATTTGCTCACACACAATGGCGAGGTCGTCGGTGTCATCGCTTATAACCAGGAGGACGGTACTATCCATAGATTCAGAGCTCATAAGACTGTTATCGCCACTGGTGGTTACGGGAGAGCGTATTTCTCGTGTACTTCAGCCCATACGTGTACCGGTGACGGTAACGCGATGGTTTCGCGTGCTGGGTTCCCCCTACAGGACTTGGAATTCATCCAGTTCCATCCATCCGGTATCTACGGGTCCGGGTGTCTGATCACGGAGGGTGCTCGTGGTGAAGGTGGGTTCTTGCTGAACTCGGAAGGTGAAAGATTCATGGAACGGTACGCGCCAACGGCAAAGGACCTCGCCAGTAGAGACGTCGTTTCGCGTGCTATCACAATGGAGATCAGAGCCGGTAGAGGTGTAGGTAAGGAGAAGGACCACATGTTCCTGCAGTTGTCTCACTTGCCACCAGCGGTCCTAAAGGAGAGACTGCCAGGTATCTCAGAGACGGCAGCGATCTTCTCAGGGGTCGACGTCACGAAGGAACCGATCCCAATCGTGCCAACGGTCCACTATAACATGGGTGGTATCCCCACTAAATGGACCGGTGAAGCGTTGACCATCGATGAGGAGACCGGAGAGGATAAAGTTATTCCAGGACTGATGGCCTGTGGTGAAGCCGCGTGTGTGTCCGTCCACGGCGCTAACAGACTAGGCGCTAACTCTTTATTGGACCTGGTGGTGTTTGGTCGTGCTGTGGCACACACAGTGAGCGATTCGTTGCAACCAGGGCTACCACATAAGCCTGTCCCAGCGGATATCGGTAAGGAGTCCATCGCAAACTTGGACAAAATCAGAAACGCATCTGGGTCGAGATCCACCGCGGAGATCAGAATGAAGATGAAGAAGACCATGCAGAAGGACGTCTCCGTCTTCAGAATGCAGGAGACTTTGGACGAAGGTGTGAGCAATATAACCGCCGTGTGCGACTCGTTCAAAGACGTCGCGACCACGGATAGATCCATGATATGGAACTCAGACCTCGTCGAGACCCTCGAGTTGCAGAACTTGCTGACCTGCGCGAAACAGACAGCCGTCTCCGCCGCCAACAGGAAGGAGTCCCGTGGCGCACACGCAAGAGAGGACTACCCAAAGAGAGACGACGAGAACTGGATGAAACACACACTGTCTTGGAACAAGGACATCTCCGATCCAGTGACGTTGAAGTACAGAAAGGTCATCTACAAGACTTTGGACGAAAACGAGTGTCCATCTGTGCCACCTGCCATTAGATCGTATTAGTCCCACGAGCAATGAACAAGAAGGAGAGCGGGTATCAATGTATTCCTCCCTTACTAGTCATTATTATTATTTATTGAGTTATGTATGTACCCATTTATTTATTAGAATGAAAGAGAAACAAGAACTAAGCAGAGAGGTATCAAGCCTTGATATTCCTCTTTACTCTGACCCTCAGTTTTTCCTCGAGTCTTCTTCTGTTCGGGTCGAGACTCTCCAAGTATCGATCCACCAAGGACTTCAAGCCGCCGAGATTGCCTACGTGCCACAGCTGGCACATCTCCCCAGCCAGTTTGCACAGTTGCACGGGGTCCCTGTCCCTGACCAGTGGGTTCTCACTGATATGCAGCATTGTCTCCACGAGTTCGTCCGGTTCCATCCCGACGATGAAAGTCTTGTACAGGGGCAAGATCACTGAAATGACGAGACTCGCGACAAAGGTCTTCAAAGGGTACGAGAACGTGAAGATGTGGTCCCAGATGACGAGCACCGTCTCCCTGGGGAGTTCCCTTAGAAACAGCAGCCGCGTCCAACGGATGAGCCATATTGTGTTCTGGTGGGCCTGTTCATGGTAGAATATCTTGAACAGGTTGGGCGAACACGCTTGCAGCATCTTACTCAGCGTGCCGCTCTCCCACTTGATCAGCGAGTCCTCCCTGTAGAACGCGGGGGCCAGCTGGTCCATGAGTTTCGTGTACATGAAGAGAATGTTCTGCATGGACCGCCCCTGGATGCCGCCCTCCGTCTCGTACATCTGCAGGTACACGAGTCCAAGGACCTCATGGAACCCCTGCTTGTAGTAGAACCTTCTCTCGCTCAGCGGCGAATCGATGCTATCGGCACGGTGGTGTGCGCCGTTCCTTGGTGGCGACTGGACAAGGTAATTGAATAGGATCTGCCTCATCTGCGCGTGCACCTGCGGCGTTCTGAATATATCGTCTATCATGAGCCGGGACAAGTCGAGATCCAGAATATCCAGCGTCTCCTCCAGATCCATGCCCTCTCTGTCGGAGGGCCCAGCACCACCACGCGGCCCTTCATGCAGAGGGTGCCGGGAGGTCTCCCGTGGGGTCAGCTTTCTGATCCCATTAGTGATTGTCCGCAGCGGGCTGTGGCCCAACAGCTTTTGTTGCTCGTGGCGTTCGTTCTGTGGGTGTTCATGCTCGCGTGTCTTTGCCGATACGATGGGCACGGCGACGAGTTCCGGGATACAAACGCCTTCGTCAAACTCGTCCCCACCAGAGGGCAGCAGCAGCGTCCGCCAGATCCACCCTCTCGCGTGCGCACCCAGCGGCCTTACCACCTGCGCACCAGACCCGGGGGCATAGTACAGCTCACCGCCCCACACGCCGTCCGCAACCAGTTGCTCCCGCGTCTCGTACTTCTGCGTCGCCCACTGCAACAGATCCGCCATGACCCACCGTGCCATGTGCCTCACCGCGCGCACACACAAGCCAACCAACTCTAAGTAACCACGACCGTCAAGCACCAGATGAGGTCCAGCAACGACGTTGCATTACCCGAATGCTTATCGAGGGCTTATCCCAAGGCGGATGGGCAACGAGCGGACGCTACTACCAGCACACCCAAGCCAACCAGTCACTGCACAGTCCGATCTGTGACACCCTCCGACGACCACGAGACAGACAGACGCGGGGAGCATCGCTGCACCACGGATCCCACAAGTTCCTTATTACGTCCGCGTCTTGAGGTGAATCTCCTGTTGATATATTTCAAACTCTTGAACGAGACCTTAAGAGGAGGGGAGGGTGCAGTTGGAAGAACTGGAGTGTTAGGACTGCGAAGAGCGAGTGTTACACCAGCTGATTGTACTATAACTGTGGATTAGTGGTGAGTTCATTTCCAGGTTTCTTTTGTTGGTATCATACACAGGCATTTGAAGTTGTTTTCAAGAAGAGGGGGCCGAGATGGACTCGAAGGATACGCAACACTATTTCAGGGAGCACAACCTGCCCTCGCTCGATGTTGACTGGCTGATGGGTTGCAAGAAGCGGAGGCCGTCTGCTGGCTCGAAGGGTTGGGATGGTTCGGGTCAACAGCAGCACGGGGAGAGCAACAAGGACGGAGAAGGGGAGCGCAGTGAGGATCCCACGCCGACGAGGGTCCACGCGCCACATGCCGATGCAGAGGTTTGCGAGCGGGTTAAGAGGAGGAACTCGATTCCTGCTGTGCTGGAGACCGGCGGGCCCCGGCTCTCGTTTGGCGGCGGCATTGCATCCGACGAAACCTCGCTGGACAGTGCCAATGCACACCATCTTCGCAAATCTAATGGAGTGGACTCTGCAGCTGGACCCAGGAGGGTGCGGTCAATGTCTGTGGGGGACACAGAGGATATGAGGCGGCGTGCGCAGTCCGTGGAGGCCGCACGTCAACAACAACAGCGCAAACCGGAGAAGAAGCTCGGCTTCTTCAAAAGCTTGTTTGGAGGAGGGCACAGGAAACATGCGTCATCATCGAGTGCAATTCCGGGGGTTAAACCACGGAGGCCGTCTATTCCGAATGTCAGCCGCGACGGGGATACAGCACACAGGACGCGCTACACGGAGAACCGCGTGGAAAGCCCATCTACATCTACTACATCGAGTGTATCGTCGCTGCAGCGGGATGGCAGGGACGCAGAGGTGACATGGCAGGGGAAGTATGCACAGCCAAGTACTGCTACAACAACAACAGCGATCCCACCGGACATGATCCCTCTGACCAAGTCACAGACAGCATCGGCTACCGTGTTGCCGTATCACAGCACACCGCTAGACCCCCACCACCATCACCATCACCATCACGACCAACACGGAACTATACACGAGGACGAGGAGGCGTCTAATTTCCAAGGTCTGGGAACCACGGTAACTAACAATTCGTCAGACAGTATCATAACCGATGAGCAGGAGGATCCGCGTCTCATCGAGTTCCTCAAGTACTACAAGTCCAAAAACTACGCAATGTCCGCCTTCAGGAAGGTGAATTTCAATGGGGGAAAGGCTAAACAGAACTCCGATAACGTAACGCTGGAAAAACTGAGGAAACCGGGGAAGGCATCGTTCTCGATAGACGAACATCTTGCGGGGGGGGATCACAAGAAGAACTTACTGTTCGACTCTAGGGGGAGACCTATACCTGCACACCCAGACAATCCGAAACTGCCCTCCGCTTTCAAGAAGGTCAGCCGGAACAAGAAGAGTCATGTCATCCCAGAGCTGGAAAAGACAGACGACAGCTCAACAACCCTTTCGTCTATTCCGCAAAGCTCCTCGTCCAACAAGTTTGGCGCGTTCCTGAAAAGAGTGACATCGTACGGGGCCGGGTCCAGCACCGAGAACATGAAATCGGACGAATCAATCGCATCCACTTCGAGAAACACAGGTGTACCGCACCATACAGTACCGCAATTTGACCCGTCAGAGGCTACCACGGTGCCCGGGCTCGAGGATCTGGGGACCTTCAAGCATGTCGCATTCGCAGCAAATACGTACTTCAATGACCCACCGCAGCAGATTTGCTCCAAGAACCCGAGAAAGGGTGAAGTGGAGGTGAAACCCAACGGATCGGTGGTGATACATCGACTGACTCCGCAGGAGAAAAGAAGAGTCTTGAAGGAGTATAGCAGCGGGATCGTTGTCGGCGGTTCGGGCCAGCTCAAACTGCTCGTCCCAATGGAAGCTGACTCGGAGGTCGACCTAAAGAAACAGGAGGAACAAGTCCCCTCACGGCACGGAGATTCGGAGGAAGAACAGGAGCCACCAACGGAAACGGAGACGGAAAGTGAGGTCTCTGCGGAGTTGCGTAACATGAAACTGGCCGCAGCAGAAGCCGCGGCAGAGGCCAGAGCAAAGGAGACCCCAAATGACCTCAACAGGACGGCAACAAACAACGAGGAGGAAGTGTCTGTCAGCAAAATGGCTTCACACCTGACAATTGACAAACCCATGGTAAGTCGGCGTTCATCCTCAAACATACTGTCATCGTCCAACTCCTCCGCGTCTTTGTTATCACACGAATCCGACTCCGCAAATGCGGAAAAGGATGAAGTCTTCCCTCCACCAACTTTAAAAATCCCACACCAGCTTGTATACACCAGATGCTGTCATTTGAGGGAGATTTTACCGATCCCTGCTATTCTGAAACAATTGAAGCCTGGGTCCACTGATCCAATCCCGCTTTTGCAACTAAGGAACCCGCGACCATCTATGGTCGAAATTCTCTCGTTCAGCGACTTCATCAGTATTGCACCAATTTCGTGTATCTCTTTGGACGGTGTCCATTTGACAGCAGAAATGTTCCAAATAATATTAAGCAGTTTGATGTTCAAGCCAACATTCGAGAAACTCTCTCTGCGCAACACGCCCCTCGACTCGGAAGGTTGGAAAATATTGAGCTACTTTATCTCCAAATGTAAGTCGTTGCTGGCACTAGATTTGACAATGGTGCCGCATATCAAGACAAATGTGCAAAAGCCGTCGAAATCATCCTTGAAAAATAAACTACCGAGAATGGAATGCCATATGGAGGATAGGTCAGATATGAACTGGCATTTGATAGCAGGTGCCATTGCGTTCAGAGAAGGGTTGGAGGAAATCATAGTGTCAGGGGCGAAAATGACATTTGCACAACTGAAAACATTCATTGAGGTGGCATGTGGCTCTACTACTAGACTGGGGCTTGCGTATAACGATTTATCAGCCAAGCAGTGTGAAATTCTAGCGAACTGGATAGTGTATTCACGGGTGACAGGACTGGATATTGGCTTCAACAATTTGAAGGGTAAATTAGCGCCCTTCAGCGCTGCCATTTGGAACAAAATCTACGGTAATTCGGAGAGCAACGAGTTCAAATATCTCTCTTTGAATGGGACTCAGTTGGAAGTCAACGAACACGATACATCGGAGAATAATGACTTTTTAAAGCTGTTAAGCATTTTATGCTACTCAGAAAATCTGAAATTTCTTGACCTATCAAACAACCCATTGATTTTTCCGGCCTGTATACCAACACTATTGAACTGCTTACCGATATTTGTGAGTTTACTAAGATTGCACATTGATTACGAAAATATAACGACCCCAGCGTTGGTGACTTTGGCTGAGTGCCTCCCACTCTGCAAACAATTGAGTTATCTGTCCGTTCTGGGCACAAAATTGGATCTTGCGTCTTGCAAGGCACTAGTAGAAGCATTTAAGAAGAGTAAGACATTGATTACTCTGGACGTGGATTATTCATACATGCCAGATTCTATCAAAGAGAAAATTTCACTGTACGCAATCAGAAACATCCAGACTCAACTAGCGCGTGTGAGAAAGAATGCAACCAAGGAGCAGATTAAGCAATTTAACGAAACGCACCATTACCACCATCATACTCCTGATAACGACAACCAGATCCAAACTCTTCAAGATGAACTGGCCAACTTGTTGACTGTTAAGCGGTCCACTGTGAAAAAGGAGGTCTACGATAAGATGGTCGAAGAGTTTGTTAAAAAAGCAGAACTAGGTCGTGAGAAGATCAGGAAAGTTGTGCAGGATCTGTTTAGTTTGAGAATGGAGGGTGAGTTGAATTTGGAAGGTAAAGAGACATTAATTAGATTGTGTTTTATTGATGCCAGTTTGGAAAAGGGTATTAAACTACTGGAAAATACGCATTCTAACACTGGGAGATCGCACGACACAACCAGGGGACTTGGTTCTGTCCAAAGTTTGTCTGATACCAGCACCTCGGACGTATCGACGCTAAATCCCAGAGAAACGATTTTATCGTCACCATCGTTTGGGAATAGTGGTCACGTTGCACTACTGCCCTTTGGTAATGCTCAGATAGATACTTCCCATAGAAATGCCGAAGATACTATTGAATTCAGGGACAATGGTCCCATTGCACTGGTGGACCCCTTATCCGTAAAACCTGAGAACGGGAATAGCACAGCGGAGGAACGGGATGAAGAGACCGTTGTACCACCGGTTAAACACACCATTTCTCCAGAAGAGAAGGACACGCTCGTTAAGGCGGCAAAGTCAATGGACAGTGATCAAGTCAAGGAGTTTTTGTTGAAAAACGACGTGAGTACCGTGATCAGCGTGATCGACGAACTACACAAGCAAGGGTTTCATCTCCACCACATATTCAAAAAGGATGCAACCGATAAGGGTGACGACGATACAGACTCACCGATCAGTGACAAGCAAGAAGTTACTGCATCAAAGGGAACTACCGAACCTGAAGAATCGGCACATATGATGGATCACAACGAAACAGAAGCTATTGACGCTGCCTACGACCAGGTTTTAGACCATTTGCAGAAGGTTAGAACTTCGACGGGCTCGACTCCTCTCTCAAAAAAATGATACAGCACGAACTCTGATTTCCCATCTCCTTACCCATATACATGCAGGGAACTGCCCCGCTGTTGATACCAACGAATGCAGTTCTCGCGCAAGACCCAATATTCCTTATGTACATTATTTTCTTCAATAATATACCGAAATACGAAATCTCATAAAAGGAAAAAATAACAAAAAAAGAGAGAGACAGACAGATTTGATGTATGGAAGCAGTGTCATCGTCGCCTCAACTGGTAATTGGAAGGGAAAGGGACTTACTAAGACCGAACCGAGCGGCATTTAATAGTATGTGTCTGATTATTTCTGTAAATGATTGATGGTTTGGATAGCTATGGAACTGGTCTCTGCTGAGGGTTACTTTTCCTTTTTTTTTCCATCTTCCCTGTTTGATGAAGATGGGATCTAGATTATCCTAGCTTCCACTGGGAGACGCCATTTAAATTGGGCGCAGCAATTGCTGTCTCCAGTCTTTTCAAAAAGTTTTCATTACTAACAGTTTCAATTTTGTATTACCAAAGATACGAGAATGTCTTCCTTCAATTTTGGTTCCTCCGCATTTGGTGCCAACAATAACAATAATAATAACGGCAGCGGGGGTGCTGCAAAGCCAGCATTTGGGTTTGGGTCCGCGTCGTCAGGCTCTGCATTTGGTGGAAATACCGCTGCGAATACGACAGCCGCTGGTACCGGGACGAACCCGTCCCCGTTTGGTGGACTGGGTAACAATGCCAACACAACTAACAACACTTCGGCCTTCGGTAACAGTGCTGCTGGTGGAGCCAATAAGCCTTCTCTGTTTGGTGCCAGTAATATGACTGGTGGTAATACTACGCCTTCATTTGGAGGGAGCACTGTGGGTAACACTAACACCAATTCAGCTTTTGGTAATGCCAGTACGCCATTTGGTTCAAATGCTGCTGGGGCGAACAACACTGCTCAAACTAGTGCATTTGGAAATTTCGGTGCAAATAACACTACGGCCTCACCATTCGGTGCAACCGCTAACCCTCCAGCAAACAATTCGACGGCTTCGCCATTTGGTGCTGCCTCGAACCCTGCAGCAGCAGGATCGAAACCTGCGTTTGGTGGATTCGGCGCTGGTAACAACAACGCCACTGGCCAACCTGCGGCGAGCTCTAATTTGTTCGGTGGTAACGCTACAAACACAACAAATCCTACCAACACAACACCAGCAAGCCAACCGGCGGCCGGGTTTTCGTTTGGTGCAGCATCGAACGCCTCTGGTCCTCAATTAGGTGGTGCTGCGCCTGCCACGAATAACAATACGGCATTAGGGAGTGCACCTGCCACTTCTAATGCTACTCCTTCAACCTTTGGATTTGGAAATACAGCAGCCGCTGGTAACACAAGCTCGGGAAACACCGCTTCAGGCAATTCATTGTTTGGAGCAAATGCCAACCAGCCAACTAATACACCAGGTTTTGGAGCGAACACTTCTAGCAACAACCCCTCTGAGAAGAAAGATGACACAAAACCGACCTTCAGTTTCGGTGGTGCCAGTACTTCCGGCACAGATGCTCAAAAGAAGGATGAGACAAAGCCAATGTTCAGTTTTGGGACTGCGGCTGCGTCTACCGGGAGCGGTGAAAACAAGGAAGCAGCTAAACCTGCGTTCAGCCTTGGCGCAACTACTAGTTCTACCTCAAATACCGAAAGCAAGGCAGCAAGCCAGCCTACGTTCAGTTTTGGAAAGACTCCTACGGCTCCGGGAACTACGGAAAAGAAGGAGGAATCTAAACCAACGTTTAGTTTTGGTGCTGCGGCACCAAATAGCACTGAAACAAAGGACGATCAGAAACCATCTTTAAGTTTCGGCAAGCGTGCTTCTGTTGATGACAACAAGGAAGTGGGAGGTGCTACAAAGCCGACTTTCAGTTTTGGCGCTAAAGAAGCATCGGGTACCGAAAATGCCGCCGAAAAGAAACCAGCCTTCAGCTTAGGTGGTAGTGCTACTCTGGGCAAGTCTTCGGAGACTGGCGAGAAGAAGGAAAATTCAGCGCCTGCGTTTAGCTTCGGCTCTGGTTCAGCAACAGAGAAGAAGGATGAGCCCAAAACTTTAAGTGGGATTTCTCTTGGCGGTGCGAAAAAAGACGAAGACAAGCCAACCTTTTCCTTCGGTCAAGCAGACAAGAAAACGAAGTCCGAACAAGATCAACCCAAATTGCAATTTGGATCAACTAAAAGTGATCAGCCCACTGGTGAGGAGACCAAACGATCGTTCGGTTTGGCGGGTGCCTCGAAGGTGGAGGGTAGTAAGACCCCAGATGCACCCAAAACAGGATTCTCGTTTGGAGGTACGAAGAAGGATGATACTAATGCGGCAGATGGGAAGGCACCCTCTAAGGATGCCCAGGATGACGGGAAGGACAGCGGTAAGCAGGACACCAACAGTACGAGTCTGAACCCTAAGTCTGTAGAGTTGAAGCCGATTTCGTTGGACAACAAGACCTTAGACGATCTCATTACAAGATGGACGAACCAACTGACGAGCTCTGCAACACATTTTAACAGCTATGCCAAGAAGGTGAACGACTGGGACGAGATGCTGATGAAAGGCGGGGAGCAGATCAACGAGCTGTATTCCGGTACGCTAGTCACGGAGCAAACGCAGAACAAAATCGACCAGTCCCTGCAATACATCGAGCGCCAGCAAGACGAATTGGAGACATTTCTGGACAACTACGAAAGGAAGACGGAGTCCCTGCTCTCAGACATCCTAGCGACGAACACAACGAGCAACAACGCGAAGGCCAGCAATAACGACCAGAAGAGGCTCAATGCGTACCACACCGCGGAGCTGCTCGAGGAAAACCTAAGCTCGCTGTCTCTGAACCTCTCCTCCCTGATCGGCGAGATCAACGACGTCAGCAACACGTTCAACAAGGCGACGAGCATAAACCTCGACAAGCAGGACGAAAACTCGCAACTGCTGAAACTACTCAACGTGCACCTCGACGCCTTGAACGCCTTGAATAACAGCTCGACTGCGCTCGAGGACAAGATTCACAGCGTCGCCAAGTGAGCGGCACGGCCCGCGATATACACATCCATATATGTAAAATGTATATCTGAGTGTCTGCCCTCTCACTATGTACATCATCACCACTATTATTTCTGTTCCAACTGTGAAAATATCTAAAAAAAAAAAAAGATATATATAATAAAACGTAAGACTTGGACACCTTTTTGCCACCAAAGAGGAGGAGATTACAAAGGAGGTTGAACGTTTCTCGCCAATCTGTGTACCGTTACGTGGTAGAAGGTTTTGTTAAGGAGAGGGACTTTAATTGACCACTTTCTTTTGGGATTCAGGTTGAAAGGATAATGCCACCAAAGGAGGATTGGGAAAAGCAGAAGCCTGCCGTCGAGAACGCAGAAGACGATGCTACGAAGCAGGGGGAAGATGTGGCGCCATTGACGGAGGATGATATACAGGTACTGAAGACGTATGGCGTTGCGCCATATGCTGTTAAGTTGAAAGAAACCGAGAACGATTTGAAGGAGATAGAGGCCCGGATTAAAGAGAAGGCCGGTGTTAGAGAGAGTGATACTGGGTTGGCGCCGTCACACTTATGGGATATCATGGGTGACAGACAGAGGTTGGGAGAAGAACACCCTTTGCAAGTGGCGCGGTGTACGAAAATTATCAAAAGTGGGGAAGGTGACGGCAACGGTAGCGGTAACGACAACAACGGGACCGCTGCAGATAGTGCTGGTGCTGGTGCTGGTGCTGGTGAAAATGCGGCTCAGGCCGCTGGTGCAGAAGAAGATGAGGACGATTCCAAATATGTCATCAATTTGAAGCAGATTGCCAAGTTCGTAGTTGGGTTGGGCGAACGTGTCTCCCCTACTGATATTGAGGAAGGTATGAGAGTAGGTGTTGACAGATCCAAGTACCACATCGAGCTTCCCCTACCCCCAAGAATTGATCCAACGGTCACGATGATGACGGTGGAGGAGAAACCGGACGTTACGTACAGCGATGTTGGTGGTTGCAAAGATCAGATCGAGAAACTAAGAGAAGTGGTAGAGCTCCCCCTTTTGTCGCCGGAACGGTTTGCCACTTTGGGTATTGACCCACCAAAGGGTATATTATTGTACGGCCCACCGGGTACAGGTAAGACGCTTTGCGCGCGTGCTGTAGCGAACAGAACAGACGCAACTTTCATCAGGGTGATTGGTTCTGAATTGGTGCAAAAATACGTTGGGGAAGGTGCCCGGATGGTGAGAGAGTTGTTCGAAATGGCGCGGACAAAGAGAGCCTGTATCATCTTCTTCGATGAAATCGACGCTGTCGGTGGTGCCCGTTTCGACGACGGTGCCGGCGGTGACAACGAAGTCCAGAGAACCATGCTGGAACTGATCACGCAACTGGATGGGTTTGACCCTCGTGGTAACATCAAAGTTATGTTTGCCACAAACAGACCTAACACACTGGACCCAGCCTTGTTGAGACCGGGTAGAATCGACCGTAAAGTGGAATTCTCGCTACCAGACCTCGAGGGCCGTGCAAACATCTTCCGGATCCACTCCAAGTCGATGAGTGTCGAGCGTGGTATAAGGTGGGAATTGATATCGAGACTATGCCCAAATGCTACTGGTGCAGAGCTACGGTCTGTATGCACAGAAGCAGGTATGTTTGCAATCAGAGCAAGGAGGAAAGTCGCCTCCGAAAAGGACTTTTTGAAAGCAGTGGATAAAGTCATCAACGGTTACAAGAAGTTCAGCTCCACCTCGCGTTACATGCAGTACAACTGATGGTATATTAATTTTAGACGTGTATGTATATGTCCTTTTATGTAAATTTTTTTGAGTAGAACGCCCCAAAATAACTAGCACTTCCACCCGTTCGTCCATCTCTTCAATATACCACGTCTAGCTAGCGCCGCGCTCGCACCCAGAACCGTTCATGAATCGGTTCAACTACGACCCTTTCACTTCTTCTTGGCTCTTTTTTTCATTACAAAAATTTAGTCACTGCAAATTTCTGCAAAAACTTTCCACAGCCAAGAAACTGTCGTCTCTCACGCACAAACGGGTAGAATACCTTGACGAAACCGATCAATCTGCAGGCTGCTTTCTACTGTGTCCAGTAAACAAGGCGAAGGTCATTAAGTGCTGCTTTGTGCTAGTGTTTGCTCTTTCTATTTTTGCTCTTTCTTTCCATTCCTAGGGGTGCATCCAGTACGGTGCGGCTTTGCCTTATACTGACTATTGGTACTTCGCCGTACGGTCAATTCGATGAGCTCGCATTTCAAGTGGATGATAATTGTTCAGATTCTGCTAAGTTCTATCTGGGGCATAGTGTTGGGTGATGCTAGTAAGGACACTGACGATCGGTTCCCATTCACTTCCGTGGTGGATTTGTTATCACAAGATGTTCAGTTTTCGACATTTGTAAGATCGTTGCAAAGAGGTGGATACATTCAGTATTTGAATGGGTTACAGAACTTCACACTGTTTGCACCTGTGAACTCGGCGTTTGCTACAGATGGTGAGATGGGGAAGTTTGATATTGAAAACTATTTGATCCACGACAAAGTTTTGGAGACTAAACAGGTGGTGAACAAGACGGTAGTCTTTCGTCGCAACGTCAAATATCCAGTGGTAATGACGCAGAACTCTAACGGCGACTTCACAGTGAATAACATACCTGTTGTAGAAAGAGACTTGATGCCAAATATGCAAAACGCTTCCATCCAGGGCGTATCGTTCTTAATGCCAGATGCGTATACGCTCCCAGAACTAATCAAAACTGTGCAAAGTCCAAAATACACGTACGATTGTATTTCGCGGCTCCTCTCCGAGATTGAAAACCTGGATGAGCTACTAACTAATAAGACTGTGCTGGTACCCTCTGATAGAGGGTTCAGACGATATTTCAGCTCTGTGGAAATCAACTATTTACTGAATTTCTATCACAAATTGGATGTTATGGAGGGGCCAATACGCGAAAAGTGGGACAACGATTTGAACACCTTGCTTCAAAACTTAGTTATATCAAAGATGATCGGGGGTTCTATTGACGGTAACGAAGTGGGGCGTAACCTAAATCATGATGATCTCCCCTTTACTAGTAACGACCATGGTTCTCAAATAGTCGTTAATGGTACCGATTTGTCACTTCATCACTTATCCAACTTGGTTTACGATTTTGGTCTGGCTCACTTCTACGACACCGACTTGAGTTTGATTAAAAAACATTTGCATTTCGACGCTGAGACATACTTACATGGTCTAAACTGCTCAAATTTTGTGGAAGAGATTTACTTCCGAAAATTGCAGAGGCTTATTCAAAACACAAAAAGTGATGAGCCCATTACCATTTTTGTTCCGGAACCGTCCCTAGACGATGAAGGTGGATTTACCAAGCCTTCGCTTCTTTACCATTTCACAGAACAACACGTAAATCTGGAGAAGGATTTCCCAATTTTGAACAGAGATGAACTTTTCACCAATTTCTACGATACGTCGTTTTGCTCTTCGAATAAAAGACTTGGTGGTCATTGTCAAAGAATGAAAATCACCAAGAGTAAGAACGGGTATTCCATTAATAATCAGTACAAAATTATTAGTTCCAAGCCGTACCACGTTGGTAACACTCTTATCTATACCATCAACAAAGATCTCCAGCTACCGGGCGATTTAGCGCCATCTTTGCAAGTCCTCGACAGCTGTGCCCAATCGATACATTTTATGAGAACTTTGAATCTGTTGGACTTGAAACCAAACGGGGAAGGGTATACGGTGTTTCTACCCTGTTTCGACTCATGGAACAAGTTGGGGCTCAACCTCAAGTACCTTGAACAGAATTCCACTGCTGCGGGTTTGATCATGCAGAATTTTATTATCAATGGGTTATATTATACTGATGCTGGTCATTATGATAAGAACACCACCAATAATATTGGTGAAGAAGTCAGAATTTGTGCAAACTCATCAAAGGATAAAAACCAAGAAATTGCAATTTCCCTCTCATCTGTGGACGATGATTTACTAATTAGAAAGGATGACGATATAATGTTCAACCAGGGAGTTATACATCCCTTACGCAGTCTCGCTTTACCTAACGCTTTGGATATTTCGTTAAGAGACCTCATCGAAACTACGGGTAACATTGAGATGTTGGATTTCTTAAAACAGTACTCTGAGTTAGACGGTCTTTTGAATGCTAACTCTTCGTACTCGATTTTGGTGCCAACCTTGTCATCATTACATCATGAAAATATTACTTTGAACTCTTCCAAGTTGAAGGATTTTTTAAAATTACACATCATTCCAGGTAACGACACGGTTAACCTCTTAAACTGCGAGGGTGATGTTCATACACTACTAGGAAAGACCTTGACGTGTAACAGAATCGGCGAACAAAGCGAGTATTTAAGGATCAAGGATGGGTTGATTAACGAAGTTAGGATACTCAACAAAGGGTGCTCTACTTATAACTCCACGCAATCCTGTGTTTTCCTTATCGACAGACCAATATCCTTGTCGTGGATCGACAAGGAAAAATATCATTTAGCACTACCGGTAGTCGCTGTGGCCCTAGGTGTTGTCCTGGGTACGTTTTTTATGGTTGGAATGTTCTGTTGTTTGCTGGCAGTGAAGTTTGGCAAGGGTAAACACATCGAGCTGTCTGATGAGGAAGACAACGGCATTCAGGTTTTGCCTGAAAACGATATCGATTCAGATCCACGACAACCTTTACTGGCTGATGCCAGTGGAAACGTCGTTTCTTCACACGATATAGCAAACGGACCGCAATCATCCTCCATGCCTGAATCTGCTATGGACAGTAGGAGGATAAATACTGGGACAGCCGATACTGCATATTCTTCGTACTCAACTTCTAAGCCCATCAAAATGGATAGGAGGTAGACACACGAATGTTTGCGAGCTCACTCTCCTGGAACGTGGGAAGATGAATTGACTATATAAGTACTATACCTCAAAATATGATAAAGTAATAAAAAATATATTCAAAGCATTTGGGAAAAATACGTTATAGAGTGTTATTTACAAGCATAGAAGCCTTTTTGTACGTTTCGAGTAATTGCTCGCAGTTGGCTCTTTCTTGGGCCAATGTCTCATCCTCTTGCAACAGCTCATCCAGCATGGCCTCTTTGTACAACTCGGCCACGAGTCTGTTATGGATGCTTTCTTTACAGTGGTTTACCAATAAACACATTATCGCCTTCGGGATTTGGTCTTCAATCATTTCTCTCACAATATCAAAATATGAAATAATCAACCTTCTAATCAATTCACATTCTAACTGCTCTCTTTCGGTCAATGACGATTCACCTTCTGTGATCGTACTGACATCGTGTTCTGGGTATTCGTTTAGCCGTAGATTACTGAAAATTGAACCGTTTTGAATCTCTGCGTAAGAGTTTACTTTACCGTTAGCGTTGTTCGAACGGTCGTTCTCCCTACCGGCCTTACCAGCTTCCTTATCTTTACCGAAAAAGTAATTCAAGAATGTGTCTTTATCTGGGTTGCCCGCGTTCCCCATTTTGTGTGCATAGTTATTATTTGTATTGCTGAAATTGGAATTTAGCTCGTCTTTACTCTCACGATCGAGATTTTCACCTTTAATCGAATTTGAGGATGTACTGTTAACTTCTTCAGTTGTCAGTGTATCAATATTATTCGCTTGTTGAGGGGGTTGATCGTCCCCTATGGGAGATAGTTTTCTCTGGCTTTGAATATGGAACATCTTCTTCTTGGACTCTCTTTCATTCAGAATATCGGTCATAACTTCTGTGGCGCTTAAAAACTTCGGATGGTTCGTGTTAATGTACGCTTTGTGGATATCGATTAATGACTCAACGTAGTTATGAGTTGGTGTTAATCTTTCGCGCAATAAATTGCTCACCACGTCCACTAAGGTTTTTTTCAAATTAGGGTACCGGGCTAGTTCTGCATTTGAAGAATTGTGGCATATTTTCATAAGTTCTTCAAAGACTAGTTCGACACAATGCTGGGAAGGTTCTAGCAACATTGTAATCTGTGGTTTAACAAGTAAATCAAACGCCAACTCTGGAACAAAAAGTGTTGCTCTTGGGCCTGTCGAGTTTCGAATAGCTGTTTTGATGTCAGATGTAGTCAGATTTGAGGTCGGATCAATCGCTTCCAAAGTCTTCCCAAAGATGCTATTATATATGTAGTAGATTCTTGCGCCACCGCATAATTCCTTTGTGTTGATGTTCAACGAATTACCATCAATGGAGGCCGTGAAGTTTTTCGCAAATATGTTTATCAGTTGTAAGATCAGTCCTGCTTTGCTTGCCTGTGAGGTTATAGTCCCAATATCTCCGTATTTTTGTAGTTCCTTTTCCGTTCTCGTGATGAGGTTGTTTAACTTTGTTTTGATATCGGGCAGTTTGTCTCTAATGTGCGCCATTAAAGTTTTGTTCAAAAGTTTTGCCAGGTACCTGGTCCCGCATTTGTTGGCAATGGCACGATAAGCAGGGTGTCTCACAAAGTAGTGCTCTTCGTTGTCTAGTGCATCGTTCACCGAAACGTTCAACTGGATATCTTGTTGAGAACGGTTAACCACGCCCACAAAGCCTAATTCAAGGGGGTACACCTTTCCCTGAAGTATATCCAGTGCGTTGGTACCCGAATCCATCAAGTCCAGTTTTGTAATGACCCCAATGGTTCTTTTCCCCTGAGGATCAACTTCTTTAGCCAGTTTTAACGATTCGGAATTGACCAAATCGACGTTAGCTGGCGAAACAGCCAGAATCAAACAGTTCGGAGTGGCAACATAATCCAGAATCAGATTTTTGATCTGTCTTTCAATATCGTGTGGTTGCTCCCCAATGGGAACTTTAGTGATCCCGGGGAGATCCACCAAAGTCAAATTAAGTACGTGCGGGGAGAAGATTTTCAGGTTGATTGGGATCTTTGAGATCCCCTTGTTCTTACCAGCAATTCTAAAAGTTTCATTCTCGATCTCCTTCCGAATCTCTTCGAAATCGTAAAATTTCTCGCCCGGTTTATGCAAGAATTCACCCCACTCCGAATGTGGACCGTCAACATCATCATTATCGGACTCTTCTTCATCGTTGGTGGACCTAGATGGTGCAATAGTATTCAACTGTAACACAAGAGGCCTTCTTGTCACAATACCAGTGCCTCGTGGCAAAAAATCCCTTCCTACCAGAGTCTCCAAGATTGAAGATTTCCCCGATGACTGCGACCCAACCACCGCTAGAACCGGTAGATCCAGGGAATCGATCCCAGATGAGTACATAACATCTTGAAGCTTGTTTACCGTAGGTATCAAGTCCTCCAGGCTGGCCATCTTCCCTGGCGTTGCTGTTGCTACGGCTCTAATGGGCTAAACTTCAGCTCTTGTGAGCGCATGTTTTCCATGAAATCAAATAATGTATATAAATATATTATATTTTTGGAGTTTGATACGCAGAGAATAGCTTGCGTGTCATTGCCCATTCGCAGAGTAAGGTCAACAAGTCCATCTAGTTACAATGCCCTCCCCAACTGTGGAAGATGGTACGAAGGGTAAGTCCCCCATGGGGTCTATTGAAGATTTGGTCCCTGGAGCTACCCCGGTGGCTTCAATATTGGGTCCCGGGCAGACAAAGTCAAGGGCGGGCAGTAACACTGTTGATTTGGTAAATCCGGACCCGTCAGCAGTCGATGTTGTTGCCAGACACCTGGGAGACAGCTCAAAGAGTCTACAAATGCCTGGTGGAGACATCACTCGCGACTTTTACAAGTGGACAAACGACAACGCAATACCCGCGATGACCACCGGTGATTCCGCGGGACAGTCGCCACAAAATATGATGAGAGACGCTAGGAGGAAACGGTCTATGAGCTTTTCAGCATTGTCTACGAACTCCGGAGCGCTTAATAGCATGGTCACCCCTTCGAATTCGAGGAAACCATCTATAGATGTTCAGCAAGGGCAAATCCCGTCCGTCCTGATGACACCGCAAGAGATTAGGGCCCCCGGTGGGTTTAGAAGGGCGTATTTGGTACGAAAAAGAAAGAAGGATAATGTCGAAGAGTCACCACCAAGTTTCATAACGAGGAACTTTTACGAGTTCCTTGTACTTTACGGCCACTTCGCAGGTGAAGATCTCTCGGAAAGCGAGTCGGAGGAAGAGGGGGAAGGAAGAATTGATGAGGAGGTGATAGAGTCGGAAAACGAAGGGACACCATTAGTAGCAACAAGATCTACAAGCGAGAAACACAAAACTACAACCGTGAAGGCCGTTTTACTGTTGCTGAAATCGTTCGTTGGCACCGGTGTATTGTTTCTGCCCAAGGCATTTAGTAACGGTGGTTGGGGGTTCAGCTCACTATGTCTCCTCTTTTGTGCCATTCTCTCCTATTACTGCTTCGTTTTGCTGATTATCACCAAGGATAAAGTGGGCGTCAAAGGTTACGGTGAGATCGGGATGAAACTGTACGGTGGTAAAATGAAACTGGCGATTCTGCTCTCAGTGGCATTATCACAAATCGGATTTGCTGCAGCGTACACCGTATTTACAGCAACGAATTTGAAGCTCTTCATGGACAACGTTTTCAACTTATCAGAGGATGTCCTGGAACTGGGTTGGTTCATTTGGCTGCAAGCTGCAATCTTCATCCCACTGTCATTAACAAGAAACATTGCCAAATTGAGCGGGACTGCGCTAGTTGCAGATCTGTTTATTTTGTTGGGGCTGATATACGTCTACTACTATGCGACATACTACGTCATCTCCAATGGAGTTGCCACGAGTACGATGGTTTGGTTTAATCAGTCCGACTGGACGCTGTTCATCGGCACGGCCATCTTCACATTCGAAGGGATAGGTCTGTTGATTCCAATCCAGGAGTCTATGAAACATCCAGAAGTTTTCAGGAAATCATTATCGGGAGTTATGGTGATAGTAACGGTTATATTTATATCCTGTGGGTTACTATGTTACTCGGCGTTCGGGTCACACGTGGATACTGTTGTTCTCGTAAATTTCCCACAGGACAGTTACACGACTGCCATAGTGCAGTTATTGTATGCTTTGGCGATTCTACTATCGACCCCGTTACAGTTGTTCCCTGCAATAAGGATTTTGGAGCAATGGACTTTCAACTCGAATGCCTCTGGTAAACATAACCCGAGAGTCAAATGGTTGAAAAACTACTTCAGGTGTGGCGTCGTTATATTCACTACAGTGCTCGCGTGGGTCGGTGCTAGCGATCTCGACAAGTTTGTTTCATTAGTGGGATCACTGGCATGTATCCCACTAATTTACATCCACCCACCGCTACTGCATTACAAGGCATCCCGATTGGATGGTACGAGCTCGCGCAAAATCCTGATTTTAGACCTGCTGATCTGCATTTTCGGGTTCTCCGTAATGGTATACACATCATGGCAGGCAATCACTCTATGGATTTTTGGCTAACTGGAGAGCAAAGGTGTCGCTAGTGTTGTATTCATGCTTCGTTGACACTCCCATCGCTGACGACTTGCCAAGGCGTCTCAAAAAATACGATGAAAATTTTGGAAATATCGAATGTACATAAAACGAATGGCTGTTTGACGTGGGACATCGCGGGAGTTTGCGAGCCACACATCGTCCGAGAACCGCTGGAAGACCTTGCTGCTACCGAATGTCGC
>JANIWX010000122.1:0-21728 GCA_030705205.1 Huiozyma sinensis
AACGCTCTGAAGACGATTCGGTTTCTGCCATATTCAGCTCGTATTCTGAGCACGAACCTTCCTGTTCTGAATCAGAAATGGATTCCTCTCCGGTACTGGGAAAGACGTCAGTCGATTCCTTTTTAGAGTCAACGTACTTCGCTGGATCCTCAAGGCCTAAGCGGTTGATCCGCAACTTACTAGGTTTGGTCCTGCGTTTCGTTTTCTCCCAGTTCGCCACGTCTCCGCGACAACGTTCGCAAGTGCATGCTGCGCAGAAACCTTACGTTGCTGTTGGAGAGTGTTTGCGTGACTTGCACCGGTCACAGGAACAGCGCTTACAGTAGTACTGTTTCGCTGTATACATGGCGAATAAATCCTTAGCATCAGTCGAGGAAGGTGCTTCAAATACCAATTTACGTGGAATGGTAGCTTCCACATAATCAAGAAAGCTCTCGATAGTGGGATACTTCTCACGATCTGGTGCTGGAATATAGTGGAAAGGCTCGACAGATCTTTCAATCGTTGAAAGAACCAGCGAATATGCATTCACACTGCGTATCGCCATGGCCTGTTCCACTAACTTCGCTAGGAAGAGTTTAACGTTGCTTCCAGGCGCAGGTTCAGCTTGTCTAATCTCTTCGAACTTCCTCATGTTTATTTTGTGGAAATCGAAGAATCGATAGAACGTCTGCAGGATGTCCGTCCACACCGCCATAGGTGTGTACCGTTGAAGGGCCTGTAAGGCAGGCCCCTCACAGCACAATAACGCAAATCGGCCCCAATCGTTGAATTGTGCGTTCTTGGCAATTAACAGGTTTTGAATCTGTATTAACTTTTCCGTGGGATCCAAATCAATGAACGTTTTAATTTTTTAAGGTTTCAGGAGGCAATAAGCTGGTAACTGACGCAAAGGTTTTGGTGCAATTTTCAACACGACCATCCCCAGCGTCTTGGATTATTTCAGGAACATTCTTTCTAATGTCTCGAGTTACAGGGTTGTTTTCAGTAATGGTTTGGGTTGAGATCTTCCTCGCCATATCATCCATCTTCTGTTGGTACTCCAAAGGGATTGCGTTCAGAGCATTCATTCCCAACGTTTTTTGGTTCTCCTGTCTCATGCGTTGGATTTTTCCAACGCATCCCTGAATGGTTGTTCTCATCTCATCCTTTTCTGGATCTGGAAGATCCATGGACAAGTCAAGTTTTTCGAGTTTGACTTTCAAGTCAGTAATGGTCTGCCTGAGATTTTGGATTTCCTCTTTGGCGCCTGTTCCCAAAGTATGGATAGCCGTTTCCTCTTTTTGAACGGCTACTTTAAGTTTTGAGAGTTGTCTCCTATTGTCCTGTTCAGAAACCTCCAAATTCGTTGCGATCTCTTGGATGTCTTTCTTTTCCTTTCCAATCATGTGGGCCATTTTCTTTTCCCCTTCCATGATTGTAGCAACATCTTATTCCTCTTTCGCGGTCAATTCGGCGATTGTAGCGTTTGCAGATTCCGTCAGACCGGAGTTTTGAAGGATCGTCTTCTGAGTGGCATCCATTGTATATTCATCTCTCGATACACAGAGACTTACAGATTCGAATTTTCCTTCCTTGACCTTAATGCGGTCACTTAGTTGTTCAAAATTTGGTGCAATCTCAGATGCAATATCAGATGCCATCTCTGATTTAATCTTTGATGCAACTTCTGATGCAGTCTCTGATTTAAGTTCTGTTCGGAACTTAGCATTTTCCTCAACTACGTAAAAGCTGCTGTATCATTGTTTCCAAATTAAATAATTTTGCACGTGATTGGTTATTTGAGAGCGACGGGAATGGGAACAGACAAACAGCGAAGAAGAAAGGCGTAACAGATTCGATAACGGTTTGGGATTGAAGACCTAGATAAACCACGAGTGTGTAGGATTCTCAGCAGACAGCATTAAACTTTGAGCTGGACAACTCTTCCTAATACAGAGAATTATCCGTGATTGATGTGATGTTGTGGGCAGCATGCCGTAGACACACCTTAGATAGACTTTTTTGTGGCTCACTGTACGTCATTTGCCGATGTCGATATTTACTTGTTAGTTCCTATGACCTTATTTTGTTACCTTTAACCGTTCTCATCTCTATTCGTTCAACTGGCTACTTTGCGCTCTTCTCTTACAACAAATTTCTGAAATATATGCAGTGCACCTCTACATCGATTGACCAGTTCCATCTCTTTCTTCATCACATAATCATCAGTGAAACATTGCACACTGAGGGCTCCGTATTTCGAAATAAAATGATACCCAATCAACTCGATTATTCAAACAACAGACCAACTTAATAGCGACATTCTTCTAATCCCACGAGTTTTTAAAAGATAGAATGGATGTCTTTCTCGCTAAAGGCAGTCCCCTCCTGCTCGTATTGTCTCAACGTTTAGTACAAAAAGGTGGCCACACTTTTGGAAACTCCAAGCCCGTCCATTATCGAACATCACCACGTGAACTCACATGGCTCAATGTTTGAAGAAAGAAAGAATCGAATAAGAATAGCGCGTATTTGCGTTATTTGAGGCCAAAAATTCCCTACATAATCTTGAGAATGTTCTAAAAAGCGAACACCTACTGGCGACTATGAGGAGACGGTCTGGTTTTAAATTAAATTTTCAACCAGCAAAAACACAATCTCGGACGAATCCTCACTGATATGCGTATTTCCCGTGCATAAGGATGGCCTCTTCGTAAGAGCAGCAAGAAACGTAAACTAAATTCACCCAGTCAAATAGAGAATGGAAGAGAACATTGAAAGAAAATATTTTCATTCGTTTTTTTGAAGTATTTATACTAATTGATATTGTCCTTTTGTACGAAAGAGGTCCACCCATTGCAGTTGGGACATGCACACAGGCATTCCAGACGTGACTAGAGTGGGGCCGCTTACTCACAATTCTAAATCGGAGTCGGAATCCAGAAGTTGGTCCAGCATTTCCTGCGTTGTTTTGTCTAGTGGTTTCTTTTCAGCGATCAGCTGGCTCCCAGTGACTACAGAGGTATTGGGAAAGCTTGCTGATGAATTGGATTCATCCATAATGGATAGTTCAGAGTTGTCCTCTTTGACAACACCGCTCTGTAGGCCTCTTGCGATGCATTTCGTACGATTCATTTCGATGATCGTGGATCGGTCATTATTTTTGAGGCGACTTGAAAGTGAGATAATACTAGACACCAGAGAAGAATGGCCTACTTGGCCCGTTTTGGTAGCAAAATCCAAGTGCGGCACCAAGTCGATGGATACAGAGGCTTCAGGACGGTAATGGGTTTCAAAATATTCTCTCTCTGAAGGTGTTAAGACTGGGAGTTCACGCGGTAAACTTTGCGGAGACTTTATAGCTGTCAGTTCTTCGCCTTTGGAGGGGGCTGTCAACTGTTGCTGTGTTTTCCTTTTTTTGTCCACCATGCTAGACGGCTTGCACCCACGGCGCTTTTTCAAATTGGCATCGTTTATGGCATGTAGATCTACGTCGTCATCGGAGATGGAATCCTCTGCAATCAAATCAACAATTCGTTTGGGACCCTCGGTTTTTATTTCTTTGGCGGGCTCTCCTGTCACATTATTTATCTTACCATCAACCACGATTTTTTTGCCGGTACTGTCTATGATGCATTTCTCCACCAGATTAGACGCGGGGACAATTCCTGTCTCGACATTGCTGGGCATAAAGAATCGTTTAATTGATTTTTGCGGTTCCGGTTTCTTCATCTTTTTCTTTTCTTTTAGCTTTGGTTTCTTCCCCAACATGCACTGTGTAGCGTAACGAATAACCTCGTCAGTATCTTCCATATGACTAACTTCTTCATCCTGTTCGCTGATTGGGATAAACTCCTCTACACAGCGCGGTGTGATTTCTGGAGGTAGAATTCGGTCAGATTTTTTGTATGTGATGTAGTTTTGGCCAATCAATTTCTGTAAGTTGGAATAGTCCTCCATAGCTTTTTCAAATTTACGTTCTTCATTGCTGCTAAACAACAGTATAATTCGTCCATCTCTTTTTCTACCTGTTCGCCCCATTCTTTGAATATTTTTGATAGGGCTGCTCGTGGTGTCATAGCAGATAATCAAATCGACCTCTCCAATGTCCAGTCCTTCTTCTCCAATAGATGTACAAATCAGAACGTTGTATTCTCCCTGTTTAAACCGGTGGATGATATCCTTCTGCTGTTTTTGTGTCATACCATTGATCTGTGCATCTTCTGAACTTCCCGTCCTGCTGGCGCTTCTCTCCAGTTTCTCTTGGTCTTTCTTCTCTTGTTTTTCGCGTTCGATTCGCGCATCCTCCTCTTGTCGCTTCAGTCTATCGACCTTCTTCCTTCCCTTTGGTTGATTTTTCCGCTTAAATTCTACATCGTCAAACCCTTCTTTTCCCCTCGCTTGCCCGATAAAGATATGCGGTCTTATATGATGGTCATCCATTGCATCGACACATTTTACAATTTCCAAGGCGCTTTCTCTCAACTCTGTAAAAATAATCACCCTGGACATCGTTGCATTCCCCTCACTAAAAAACTCGGCTAACTCGTCTCTTATATGTTGTAGTTTGTCGTGACCCAAAAATTTGGGATCCTCTAAATATGCGTCGCATTGTTTCCTTAGGGTCTTCAAAATCGGATGGTAGTAAAACGAGGCAGCAATCTTATTCGTTGATTTCCCCAAGTTATACTTGGTGGTGAATTCGTTATATTTGTTCTTGAAATAGCTGTAAAACGTTCGGATCCCGTATATTTTAATTCTCTTCAACATCTGGCCCATGTGGTTCAGTAACTGTAGAATGAAAAAATCTCGCCATTTTATACCTTCAGGTATAGATGGATTGGTGATAATCTTTTGGCTCTTTTGCATTGCGACAAATGCGTTAATCTGCGATGGTGCACAATGATCGTAAATCTCCAGTTCAATCGCCTGTTTCAATACGGGCATGATTGCAATTCCGAGCTGTTCTATAATGTCCTCTATTTCCATTGATAGATCAACAGTTATCTTTTCCTTGCGTTTCTCCTTCATGTAGCGCAGAACGTCGGCGCTCTCCTCCGTTCTAAGCTCGATCTTTGATATGTTTAATTTGTCGACCACTTCTTGGACGTTCTCCAAAGTGGCCCCTGGGGTTGCCGTCAAAGCTAACACCCTATACGAGGTATTGAATCTGTCTATAAACTGCACGACATTCGCGTATGCATAAGATCCGGTGCCTCGATGGGCTTCATCGATTACGATGCAAATTATCTCTTTTGGATCAAGCACACCTCTCTTCAAATCATTCTCAACCACTTGTGGTGTAGCGAAAAACACCCGCTTTTCCTTCCAGATTGTTTCCCTATTCTTCCTACTCTTATCCAACAAAATAGCTGTTTCATCATTCGGTATATTTGTAATTCCGAGACACGCTTGAATCTGTTGCGCGACAAGAGGTCGTGTCGGTGCCATAAAAATAATCTTAGCAGTCTTAGTCCACCGAAAGAAATTGAGCATCACAGTAGACGCAATAAACGTCTTCCCCATCCCTGTCGGGATAGCACAGAGTACATTGTGCAGCAGTGACTCCCTTACGATATCGTACTGGTATGTTCTTTTCTGTAAGTTTGTAGGATACACGTAGTAGTCCAATTCCTCCGTCCGAAAGGAATGGTGGCTTGGTCCATAACTGACCACCCTGTGCACCTCATTGTAAAAGGGAACCTCGCCGGGAAGCACGTTATTCATCAGATCTCGCTGGACCGGTACGGAACGTCGCGTTGTCGTTTCCACCACTGTCCGATTCACGGTTTTCTCATATAACTCATCAAACTCCTCATCGTCATCGAGTAAATCGAGGTCCTCGTGGTCCATCCCTGCTCTTACAGCAGCAAGTAACTGCGATCTTAGCTGCTCTATCGATGACACACGTTTGTGTCTATTTGAACTGTCACCAGCCCACCATTTATTTATGTTTTTACATTAAGAGAAGCGCGTCACTTCTATACTTCTACGCTGCTCAGAACTCTTGATAGTACCAGCTCTCGTGCTTGTTTGAAGCGGATACGCGACAGTTACAATGAGTGACAGTGGGTCCAGTGAGGAGGTGAACCAAAGTGCTTTGAATAGTACCGTTCCAAAGGTGCCGTCGAAGAGGCCCCTTGCTAAATCTCAGACATTTAGCGCAACGTCACGGGGGAGCAGCACGGGGTCACCAACGCCCAGCTTGCCTCTTCAACGTCCAGTACGGAGGTCCACGACTGAGCAATTGGAGGAGCTTGTTGATAATACGGAGGAAGAACTGCAAGAGATGAAGCAGTTCATAGAAAAGCATCGCTCACCCCTTAAGCCTCACAGAGATTCAGTTACAACAGATTCGAATGCCCAACCAGAATCCCAAGAGAATAAGGGCAAGTCTAACGAATCTTCTCCTGGCAATGCCGGCGCTCCCGTACCAAAGATCCCTGAGAGGCCCTCCAGGAGAACTACGACGGATAGTTTTGATTCTCGTGCGAGCTCGACCATCCGGGACGTAGCTGGCGAGAAATCTGCAACATCTGATGTAGCTGATAGTACACTGATTGTACAGAGTACCGTTGCGCCTGATAATCGAGAATTAAGCGGTACTCCTGAACCAAGTATCCCGAAGAGACCAGCAAGGAGGCCGATCAAAACTGAGAATCCGCAAAGTGGTGCCCAAGAAGTTGTTCATTCACAGGATGAGAGTTCACCTGAACCTCCTAGTGTACCTAAAAGACCCTCTTCTACTGAAGCAAAAAAGTCCTCGCAAAAAGAGAGAAAGACTGAAGACCTGGCTGCGAGAGATGACCAACATGTAGGCGAATATGAAACCCCTGAGCTGAACGCTTCCCCTGACGATAAAGCCCAAGATACATCTGAAGAATCTACTATAAAGATTGATCAAGAACAACCATCTGAGAAGCAACCCGAACAAAATGAACCAAGCGAGGAAACTCCTAATACGGCAAGCAATCAGCAAACTGCACCTGAAGAGCCCAGCACTTCAGAACGGGAGATTGGACAAGACACGGAAGAAACGGGCGGGTCATCTACAAGAGATATTGAAACCGTAAAGAATGAAGCCACAGCGATCTCGGATGAAGAAAACGAGTTGCAACAAATTCCTGATACTAATGACCATCTAGCAGGCAATTCAGCGGAAGATATTTCTTCTGAAAGTGGAGCCAGAGAAGCAGCAACTGTTTCTCCATCAATGAAGGAGCAAGAGGGAATGATTGCAGAATCGCTAAATGAGACAACCGCACAATCGAACGACAACTCTGGTCAAGAGGCATCTGATTTGAAGGAAGATGTAGGTGGGAATAAGGATCAAGCGAATACAGATGCAAGTTTATTGAACAATGGAAAATCAACTGAAAAAGACGATCACGAGCCAGAAGCCGAGGTAAAACCTTCCATCCCAGCTACTCGTCCAAAAAAACGTGCCCCTCCACCAGTTCCCAAGAAACCATCCTCTAAAATTGCAGCCTTCCATAATATGCTACAAATGCAACAGCAAAAAGATTTGGCTTCCGCGTTACCTGAACTTGTACACAAGGTGCCAAAACCTCACTCTGTTGATGAGCCCACTGGAGAGGACAACAGAGAAAGCGATAATGAAGACCGTGCCACTAACGAGGAAGGTAAGCAGGCTAATAGTTCGTTTGGCGGTTCCAGGGCGCAGTTCGCAAAAAATTTGAATGGTTTAATCGGTCTACCTGGTATGACCTCACAAAAGGGTATACCTCCTGCATTGAATAGAATGTTGGCTACGTCAAACCCAAGTGCCTCAGAAGCTACTGTCAACGTTGAGAAAGTACAAGAGGGTGGTTTGTCTGATGTTCGCCAAAAGAGAGCCAGAGGCCCTCGTGGTAGAAAACTTCCAACAAAGGTAAACAGTGTTACTAAAGTCACGGACGAAAGCGGGCAGCATACAATTGAAATTTTTGAAGCTTGGTCAGTGGTTTCCGGCTCAGGCGCCAAACTAGAGGAGGACAGTTCCACCAAAGAGACGGAAGATGCGGATATGGTTACCGCTGAGCAAAGTAGTAATCTTCAGCATACGAATGCTTCCTCAGAGAGCGAAGACGTATCCTCCGGGGAGAGTAACGAGCTTCAGACGTCTACTATACCTGCAGAGACTGGAGAGCGGACCCCTGAGCCGAAAACTTCAAACCCAGTTGTGCAGAGACTAGCAAAATCAAATTTGATAAACGAGTCGAGCAGTTCTCTATCTGATAGCATAACATCTCGGGACCAAAGTGGGGGAATTATGGCTAAGGAGCAACAAATGGAGGAAGATATGGAAAGGGAGATGGAAAGACAAATGCTTGAGGAGGATCGAGCGTATAGCGAGGAGTTAGCCAGAAGTGCTGTAGCCCAGCTCGAGGATGGTTCCCTGCTGGAGGAGTAAGTATAGTGTCTGTATTTAACGTGTAAATTGTGTCGTACTTATAGCCGTTTTTTGAAATCGATTAAAGTGATGAGTTTTCGACAAGTACTTTGGCATCGCTAAACTTTGCCTTTACAACGGTGCTGAATCCTCGCGTCAGGTGTGCTTGAGATAGTGACTAATAGGGTGTATTGCACGGTATGAGGCAGGCAAGGGCGATTCAAAAGATCAACCAGGCGGAACTAGACAGTGGGATTATATCTCCTGAGCTTTCGTGGCACGATGAGTACCGAGACCAAGCCTACATATTCATCGGCGGATTGAACAAGAACCTCACAGAAGGGGACATCTTGACAGTTTTTTCTCAATTTGGTGTCCCAGTAGACATTTTACTGGTAAGGGATAGAAACAGCGGAGAATCCAAAGGCTTTGCCTACTTGAAGTACGAAGATCAGAGGTCAACAATACTAGCTGTGGATAATATGAATGGAGTTAAGATTGCCGGTAGAATGGTCCAAGTAGACCATACACTTTTCGAACCTAAAGCAGACCACACTATGTATAAAGAGGCAGTAGACGCTGAGCTGAAAAAGGATTTTGTGAAGGAAACGGCAGCATCCATAGAGCCCGAGATGCACCAGATTAAGGAGGTAAGTTCTGGTCAGAATAACCAGGTTGATGATGACTTGGCAGATCCGATGGCTTCCTTTGGCAAATAGGTATACCAAGAACTGCCATCGCACCAGATTTTTACTACATCGGTGACCTTTCAGGATAAATGTCTCCCTCAATACACGTTGAAGCGAATCAGATTAACATGTAGTCGCCAAATACAGTACTGAGCAATGTGTAGAAGAGTGACACTTGGTAGGAATAAATAGGGATCGATGATCCCATAATGGCAAAGTACATTTAGTTTCCCACACTTCCTTGCATCGTCTAAAGAAACATATAAACCTCCGTCTATGAATTACAAGATAATATTTTGGGAAGGGGATCTCAATTTTTCACTGTCTAGTCCCATTCCCCGCAATTCCCAGTCTCCCTACGCTGTAAGACCCTGTTACTTGCTACTGCTTAAAAAAAGTTTTTATAGATTTCGATCGTTGAGTTTTGACAAGATATCGCAAGTTACCCATTGAACAGCATCATTTAGATTTCTACTGTTGATAACTAGAGTCATTCCCCGAGTGTTCCTAGCACATACAGGTTCTACTTCCCCGCTGTGTTTCACCGCCATTTCTCATCTTTTATGCGGGAATCGATATTTTCTTCAAAGTGGAAAATTTTTGAAAATTGTCCCCTCCTTCACTTGATGGGCATCGATTAGTGCAAAGTTTACCAAGCCGGTAGGTACAATAGATTGAAAGCATTGTGGTGACCTTCTTGAAGAGCACATACACGGGAATAATGTCGGAAAGAAAAGCGATCAACAAGTACTATCCTCCGGACTATAACCCGATGGAAGCCGGAAAAAAGTCGAAGAAGGCGAAAGGCAAGCAACGAAGTAGCGTCAAGATCAGGTTGATGACTCCGTTTAGCATTCGATGTTTAAGCTGTTCTGAATATATTCCTGAGAAGCGTAAATTCAACGCGGATAAAGAAACGCTGCAGGAGAAATATTTGGAAAGTATAAAGATGTACAAGTTCACGTTTAGATGCCCGAGGTGCGACAACCGGATATCGTTCAGAACTGATCCTAAGAGTAACGACTATGTGATCAATGAAGGCGGTGAGAGAAATTATGTTAGGAGGGAAGATGAGGCTGCGAAGGCGAAGGAGGAAACCATCGATGAGACCCTTGAAAGAGTCGCAAAGGAATACGACGCTAAGGTAGCAGGTAAAGGGGAGCAGGGCACAGCGAATGGGACGAATAAAGTTGAAAAGTTGGAGTCACAACTTGATAAATTGCAAAGGCAACAGGAAAACGATGAGAAACTAGAGCAGCTCATGAAATACAACGCTGCGAAAATGAAACGGCACACCGAAATGTCGACTACGGGAAGCAATCATGATCAAGATATTGATGAAGCCGTTGAAAGGGCTTTTGGTGGAGAAACCACCATCAAGGGCGACGATGGCAGCGACGGCGTAGATATCGTCAAGGATGAAGATAATTTTGATAAAAGTAAAAGTGAAGATGTGGAAACATCGCTCGACTTAAATGAATTGGTCTCTTTGAAGAAAATAAAACTGAAATCGCGAAAGAGAATGGGAAACTCGACGCCTAATTCATTGGGAATTAAAAGAAAAGTTACGAAAAAAGTACAACACTAAGATAATTCTCCACCTTTTATTGGCCAGGGTCAACTAATCTTGCCAGCATAGTGATGATATATTGTGTGTTATGTTTTGCTTCCATATTACCGCTTTTTTCTGTAATGAAGAAAATACGTGTATTAAATCATCGAGTGAGGCTTACGGAATGACAGGCGACCCCATCTCATGTTCTGTGTTTTGAGCAATGGAAACATTTAAACTTACAATACTTCGATACAACAACTGAGCACCTCACTAAGACATCATTTTGACGTGTAGATAAGTTTACAAACTGTAGTTTCATTGATATAAAGCGACTCATTTATCACTCCATTGAGAGTCGAGTGAAAAATCAGGGTGGTCCGATGGATGCGGGACCCTGACTTAATACTAAATAATTAAGCAATATTATCTGGAGAAACCGTAGTAAGGTGCCAAATTCTTTTTGTCGTGAGAAATTGCAATACTCACAGTCGAGGACACTCTTCTCTCAATTTTATAAGAAAATAAAATCAGAAGGTTTTCTTCAAACTTTTTTGTAAGATAGCGTCTAGGATAATTAATGTTTTGAGTAAACTCTAAAGTATATAAGAGTCTAAACAGTGATCAATTGTCTGTCCTCTCTATATAAGAAATATATAGAAAGGGAATATATAAAGGAAGAGAGACGAGGATTCCAATGATTGGAATCCGTGGCCTTTATATAATAATTGGTGAAGCTAGATCAGACCTCATTAGCTTGGGTCTGTCCGTTGTTATGGATAAGTATCCTGCTCACTAAAGTGGGGTGTAGCCCACTACTAAAGTGGGGTGTAGCCCACTACTAAAGTGGGGTGTAGCTTGTTGCCTAAAACAGGGTGTGAGGCTTTTTGTATTGTTCATGCATTGCCTTGTGGAAGAGGGCTTTATTGTTTGTGTCTCGTAGAAGAGAGTTGCGTTGCCTTGTGGAAGAGGGCTTATTGAGAACTGTGAGAGTTCGTGATTGAGAGCTGGGTCTCGAGGTTGAGAGCTGGGTCTCGTGATTGGAACTGTGAGAGTTCCTTGTTACATTTTTTTTGTAAAATATAAGCGCAAGTGGTTTAGTGGTAAAATCCAACGTTGCCATCGTTGGGCCCCCGGTTCGATTCCGGGCTTGCGCATTTTTTTCCTTCGTCTTTCCGTAGTATCTCATTTCTACATAGTGATCCCCTAATCGTCTACGTAACCATGTTTTTCCTCTCAGCATCTCTTCTTTTGATGTCACTTTTTTACATACAGCTACATACTACTCATATACAAGACAATTAGAAAACTATTACCCTTCTGATAGTCTTTATATAGTCATCCCGCATTACGGATACTATAGAAAACAAACGTTCTTTGTTTCAAGCAACCGCAGTGCAGAGAAAGCTTCTGATTCTGTTCTAGAAGACCACCTGGGACAGTAACTTAAACATAGAGACTGCATAGTGTTACGACCAAAAAGAGGCGGCTGATTTTTTGCGAAGAGTAAAAAAAAGAAAAATATTCAAAATTTCATCGAACGCAGAGACATCAGGACATCATCAGGGAACAGCTAAAAGGGAGCAAAAATTGGGTCGTGCAGGGGGGCTCGGTTATGGTATTTGAGTAACCAGTTGTAACAGTTCACATTCCAGAGTGTAGCTTTGTGGTTTTGAAGTGCTCGAGGGCTTGACAAGGTCCAAAAAAATAATTTTAGACTTATAGGTGCTGCTCTCAAGAATCGGAAGTATGATTATCATCGAAGGGAAGAAGTACGCATGCCAGTTCTGCATCAGAGGGCACAGGGCTGCGAGTTGTAACCATTCGGACAGGCCGCTGACGGAGGTGAGGAAGAAGGGGAGGCCGTCCACGGCGTGCTCGCACTGCAAGGAGATGCGCGAGGCGAAGAACATAAACCCATCCGGAGCGTGTTTGTGCCACGAAGCGTCTAAGTCTGGAACGGATCTCTCACCAGACAGTGAAGCCGTCATGAATGCTTGTCTCTGTGTAACTGGGGAGCCCTGCAAGTGCATTTTTAAAAGGAAGAGGAAGCCCAAGTCCGAGAGAAAATCGGCTTCTAAAATGGGAGCGCTGTCGCGGACCGCTGACGATAACATTCTTAAGATAGACGATTCATTTAAAGAGCTCGTGTCGCTGCTCGGACCGGGTGTGACAACAGTTACGGCACCAGATACTTTAAATCAGCAGCAGTTGCTATTCCAGGGGTTGAATAGTACTAGTCCGGATATCGGGTCAGTGGAATCGGTAGAACCTCAGAAGGGTGCGGAAACGCTGCTTCAGGATGGCCCATTAAATCAACATTTGTTGGCCGGTGAGAGCCTAACCGGCGGCTTCCCTAATTTCACAGACACCTCAGAGGACATAGATAGACTGCTCGCAGCGAATGGATTGTTGCAAGAGACCAACGCGGGGTTCCCGTCGGGTGAAATACCCGACGTCGTAGATAGCGGTCTCCTCCAGCTGGACAACACCGATTTGTTCTCGAATATCACTGAAGGCAATAATGGGCACGAGGAATGACACCACTAGCTCTGTGCATGGATATGGGGACACTACTTAAGTAGCTTTTATCATTTTTTTCTACGTAAAGGTCCCTTTCTCAGTCGATCCGAATGTTCTTCAGTGCGTTTATTACTTCCTCGACGCTGACACGCTCTCTTGCCTTGGAATTGGGATTCTCATCGTTCAGGTACAGGGACAGTCTTTCGTCGGTGACTTGGAGCAGATCCCTTTGATCGTTGTACTGTAATGACGTCAGCCGTATAATGTACTCCAATAAAGATACAGATAAACTGTGACCGCCAGGCGCATCATTGCCGAACGCGGGTTCGTTTTCAGGCATTTCTTCACCTTCTTCTTTTTCCTCTTCTTCTTCTTCTTCTTCTTCTTCTTCTTCTTCTTCTTCTTCTTCCTCTTCTTCTTCCTCTTCGTCGTCACTGCTTGTAGATACTTCGGTTTTCTCATATGCACCAAATGCGTACCATTTGGCAGGAGTGGAAGATATGTTCGACTTCACGCTCCCCTTCCCATCCACAGAATCATCTGAGGTCTTCAACACCAAGACCGGTTGGTCGCTTTCCTCCAGTTTCAGTAATTTCCCAGACACACTAAAGAAAATCTTCAGTATCGAGCCGATCGGGACAGAAAGCTCCAAAGGCTCTTCTTCACCATCTTCAGTGTTATGGTACCTTTCATCGTCAAAACTCTGCTTGATGTTCAGAAAGTAATCAAAGACCTCTATACCACCCTTTAGTCTCTCAACGGTAACGTGCGCCTTCTTCATATCTTCCTTCCAAATGACCCGATTCTCAGAATTGGCATTGTAGAAGATGCTGAAGAGGGTCACTTCAAACACGGGGCCAACTTGTACTCTCTCGGCTGCCGCCTCCGGCAAGCTGAAAAGTTCATTACTCTTGATAACGTGATTGGAAGCTTGCAATAGAAGGCCAGGAGATATTTGTTTCGACAGGGCAGAACTCAAATTTGCACCAGATGTCGTCAGCGACAGGTTGATAAAGGGAGTTATCTCCTCGATCCTTTTCAGCAGATCGTTTATATACACCTCGACATCTTTGATCGCCTTGCCCTGCCGCTTCGTGTCAGTCGTGCCCGTCACGCCTTCGAGCAACTCTTCGATCTTCTCATCAAACGTATCTATATCTTCCTTGAGGCTCTTGGTTAATTTCAAAGTACTCTGTAGGTTTGTGTTCCCTCTCGCGGCAACCAATCGAACCAAGTCAATGGAATTCGATATGATGTCTATCCGGTCTTCCAGTTTTGCCCGCAAAACATCTATCTTCCACGCATCCTCGTGCGGGATCTGCACTACGAAATTACTTATTCTCTTAATAGCATACGAGGAGGCTAGCGATATACCAGACTTGATAGCAAACGTCACCACCTGAGAACCCGCTTTCGCAAAGAACTCGTCCATTGTACTTTCTCTTATCTGCCCTGTTCCTGTTGAAGTAAGAACTATCTTTAACATTCGGTTTCCTTTTTTTTCTCATTGACGTTATTTTGACAGATGTTTATGTATTAAGTGCGGTGGTAAAAGAGAATATATATAAAGGTGTGAACAACTGCGCTACGTACAAGACGTTATCTTTAGGCAAATAATGGTATAAATGAACAAAAGCTTCGTTTAATCAATGTGAGACGTACTGGAATGCGTAACTGATATCGTTATAATGGAATTCATTACGCAATAAATGGTCGTTCGTCTTTTCCAGTCCAGCATGGTTCAAGTGGTTCCAAGTGGTAGCGTCACCGTATAGCATTGCATTAGACCTCAACCTTTGCCTACCGTTTTTGTCACAGCGCTTGCAATGGTACGTCTCGTGGGTCTCGCAAATGGTGTTTTCTTTGAACTTGAAAAGCTGTTTTAAGTTATCCGCGCTGAAAAGTCTCTCCACATCCTCCTTCGCATCGACCACACACGAACTTAAACTCATCTTCATTGACTGTCTTTGAAATATTTTCTCTTCAATACTCCCCGTTGTAATGAACCTGTAAATGAAACAATCTTTCTTCTGACCATCTCTCCATACTCTTGCCAACGCCTGTTGATCGGCAGCAGGATTCCAATCAGGGTCCATCAAGATTAGTCTGTTTGCACCGATCAAGTTGATACCACACCCGCCGGCTTTGGAGCTCAGCAGGAAAATGAACTCTTGTCCCTCGGGATCATTGAATCTGTCTACTAGCTTCTGTCTCTTGTTGATGGTCATAGTCCCATCCAATCTTACAGAACCGTAATGTTGATACCTGCACATCCGCTCAATCAAGTCCAACGTCTGGGTATAGTTGGAAATCAAAACAATTTTGTCATCCGATTCGGTCTTGATTTTGTGTAGAAAGCGCTGCAAGATGGAAAACTTCCCAGAGTACTCCGTTTGCACGTCTCTTGACTTGCCCCCCGGGAAGTTGTAATTGGACGGAATTTGTAGTCTATCTGGGTAATCCTCCCCAAATTCCTTTTCGAATTCTATTAGGTTCGGATGGTTGCATAATTTTTTCAGTATACCGATTGCCTGTAAAGGTTGTGACCCACCTTCACCATCTGTTGATTTTTTGACGGATCTAGATTGCAGCAGTTCCTTGTAAAGATGGTGCTGGAAGGGCTTTAAGTTAACGAAAATGACGTGTTCGTACTTACAGGGCAGATACTTTGACAAAATATCGTTAGTTCTTCTGATGATGAACTTGGACACCACGTTGGATAGTTTCTCCAATTGGGCCTCACTCTTTTTAATTTCTTTATCTGTTGCCCCTGCGTCTCGTCCTCTTAAGATGGGCAATTCAAAATTTTTTCTAAATTCTGCCCTTGTTCCCAACAACCCTGGGTTTGAGAAGTTCAACAACGCAAAGTATTCAGAGAGGTCGTTTTGTATAGGTGTCCCGGATAGAATCACTCTTCTGGGACAGTTGATACTATCCAATGCCGTGAACGTCAGCGAGTCACCGTTTTTCAGTCTATGGCCCTCATCTGCCAGCATTAACCCTACGTTACAGTTCTTCAACTGATCGACATTCCTACGCAGTGTCTCGTACGATATAATGAGCACGGGTTTCACGACGTTCCTCCCCTTCGCCTGTGCCCAGGCGTGCACAGCCTCTGAGACCGTGGAGCTACCTGACACGAGGGACGATTTTTTCCCGTCGATGGCCAGTGGAGATAATGTCCCCGGTCCTAGCCATTTGACCAACTCGTTGGCCCAGTTATTCACCAGTGATGATGGACAGACAATTATGCACTTATCGATGAGCCGCTTACCTTGCGGTCCCTGTCTCAACAGAGTCCACATCAGGGCAATGCATTGTAGCGTCTTCCCGAGCCCCATTTCATCCGCCATAATGCACCCGTATGCGCCTCTCCTGGCCGGTACCACCTCTGCAACAGGTTCCTTAGCTGCGTTCTTAGCCGAGCTCTTGGTGTCTGGTTCCAGTTGTGGTGGTGACGGAGACGGTTCCTTCATTGAGTTTAGTTTTTCAGCGTCCAAGAAGTCCTTCATTGCAAGGCCTGTCACACACCTGTACAAAAACTTGACACCCTCCACTTGATGCGGTCTTAATATCTTGGACAATTTCGGGTCGATCACAACGGGGACGTTAGCGAACTTCTTTTCAATGTTGTTCAAGTCGTCCATCCCCAAGAGTTCCTGCAAAGTTTTGTTTCTGACACCATTTGAGAGCAGTCTTGGATGTGTGTATTTTTTCTTGGGCGGTTCTGCCGGCACTGCAGAGCCACCATTCTTTGCAATCTTTGCGGGCACTTTCCCCGGTGGTGGTGATTGAGACGGAGTTTTCTTCTGCGTTTCATCTTCCAGTAACATATCTCCGTCTACCGAAGGGTCGTACAGTACTATAGCAAACTCGCCTGCCGGGTCATGCAGTGGTCTTGGTTCCTGTATAACTTTTTTCTTCGTCCCCAACGTCAGTGGCAAGCTATGTCTCTGTATGTATCCCTTTATGGGCACCGTGAACGATCTCCTCAACGTGACCTCTATATTACCGAGTCTCTCCGGCTCTAACAGCAGCCTCTTAGAGCTCAGGGCGTCCTTTCTCACTGTGTGTCTCCCCTCCGTGTCTGCCACCTCTGCAGTGTCCGCTGAAACATCCATCCCTGTATACGACACGGTCTTGGACCTCCTCCGCAACGCCAACCCACCACCACGCGCAGAATCGCCTCGTTTCGTTACTTTGTACGGTACTTTGAACGGCTTCGTCAGCTTACTGAAGGCAAGTTCCACATTCAGCGGTTTCGGGACCAACTTAGGCCTATCCCCAAAGCCTATCCCATTAGGCGGTCTATCTGGGTACCTGCTCTTCGCCATACCGGTACTCTCTCCCTGACCAAGACAACCCAGTGGCGTGTGAGCTACTAGACATTCTGCAAGATACGGTGTTAAGTACAAACGCTCTCGCATCTCTAAATCGCGTCAAAATTCACTTTCTTTTCTTTTTCTCCCGATCTTTTCCGTATACGGTATTTTACTTCTTTTTCCCGCGCCGCTCCAAATTTCCTCGAGAAAACCCTGTTTTTCACCCGGACACAGCGTCGCCGAGCCCCAGCGAAGGCATCTACGCCTGGTCCGGAGCTGGCATGCTGGGCAAGAACCACTGCTTCACCAGCGCCTGTTGTAGTATGCACAGCCCCTGCGTGTGGGACCCACCACTCGGTTGAAGAGACTGTCCGATGAACTCTCGGGAGACTAGCCGAACGCGAATACCCGATTCGGCAGCAGGGCGGACTCCGCTCCCGGTTCCAGTCCCACCAGCCTCGAAACGAAGGTCTCGGAAGCGAGTGGAATGAAGGTCCGTGGAAGAGCGAGAGAGGAAGGGAAAGCGGAGTTTTGTGGTCCGGACCGGGATCCCCCGCCGCGGTTGCACGGCGGGTTCTGTGCCGGCTGCTGCGCACGTTTCCCGCGCTGTGCCGAGTTTTTTCTCTTTCTGTGCGCCCTATTGTTGTTTTCCGGAGAAACCTCCACAATGGGCAGTTTGAGGTTCTTCCGGTTAGGCCTGTCCGGCGCCGCAGAAAATGCCGCAGCAGCGCGGGCGGGCAGAGGCGGCAGGGTGCAGAGAAGCGCAGAACAATAGGGCAAGAACGTTGACGTAACATGATCTCGGCGCGGTTTGGCCCTCGGGTTATCGGGGTTTTTGCGGATTTCTTCCGAGTTCCCTGCGGCCGTCTCTGGGGGCACTGCACTCAGAACGGCTGCGAATTCCGGTAAATTCGCCCGTTTAGGCGCTGCTCGTTCGCGTTTTCGTCGTCGAGCAGATTTTTTTGCTTTCTTTTTTGTCTTCGGATCATTCGTTGATTACGTACGCAATACGGTATACGTATATATATAGACGGTGGAGAGCCGATGGAGGGAGCTAGGGTTGTGGGGGGCGTCTTCCCCTAGCAGTGTCGCAACCGGTTGCACACAGTTCTTCGTCGTTGCTTCTTACGCCATGCCGTTCAGTATACCTGTGTCCAATAATAACAACGAGACGCTCCCACCGCTGCTGCTGCCCGATCTCGTACACGTGCAGCCGATCTCCTTGTCTAATGCTACAGACCCTCTGCTGAACAGCTGGAGCAATAGACTCGGTGGTGGTTCTAATAACAATAACGGCAACGCCGCGAGCATCAAGAGGTTGATGAACTCACCCTCTCCGCCGTTGAAACAGTCAGATCTCGAAAACTTAGCATACGTGGCAACTAAAAATTTGAGAAATTCTCCAGTCTTGGAACAGTTGAATAACTCAGTAGTGCCTCTTAGGGGGATCGCTCGTGCTCAAAAGCCACACTCCATGAACCCAGTCGGTATAGCCTCGATCACCCCGCCACCTAGCGAACCACCAAGCAACTCGATAACACCGCTGGTGGTTCGCGCTATAGTCACTCAAGATTTCGATGACGTAAATACAAGGAAGAAACCAGGTAAGAAAAGATTCTCGTTCTCACCAAAGAAAGTGGCCAAGATAAAGAAACAGGAACCAAAACCTCTCAAGACGTCGAAGAGACAACGGAACGGTCCAAGCTGTGATCAGTGCAGATTGAAGAAAATTAAATGTGACGCAATTATAGAGGTCATCGCACAGAACGAATCGATACTCACTCTGTGCAACGATAAACTGCACCACGTACTAACCAAACAGGAGTTCACAGACGCTTTACCAGCTTTGCAGAATCTTAGCATACACGCCAATACGTGGCACGATATTAAGAAGAACGACTGCCACCTCGTTAAACACCTGGACAAGTTGATCATCTTCAAATCGTGTACGTCGTGCCATAAGAAGCAAGGAAGACACGAAACAAACTACGTCGTCACAACACCAGACATCGAATGTTGCGTCTTTTCGAAGGGGTTCACGAGGTCAGACATCAATATCTTCTCCAAGATCTCGTCGCTTTCAAGCAATAAAACACAGATAGATGAAATGACAGTGACTGACTACCATAATACAGGGTTCTGATCTCTAGGATACTGGTGTGGCGACCCAAAATTCACGTGTTCGGGGACAGCACACCCCCATGCATTGTACCAAAGAGAGAAAATGAATGATTATAGAAAGATGCTTTATATATAGACGCATACATATTTAACATATGTACAAAAGATACACTACGAAAAAAAAAAAAAATCAGAAACGTACACCGGTAGCGGTATTGCAATTTCCGCCTAACTCATTTCAACAACACTAGCACTAGAATACAAAAAATTGCATGTCCACCAACCATCACAAGTAACGGGCCCGTAGAGGTTAACGCCTGTGTAGTTTCTCCAACTTTTAGATGTGCGGAGAAGAAGAGAGCCGATTTGACCCAACCAAGTGCCACAACAGCCCATTGTACCAACGAAATTAGTTTCAGATACTTGAACTGACTCAACACATCGCACACGGGGAAAATAACCAGCCAGATCAGATTGTTGTAACCGTAGCAAGAGATTAAGTTCACCCAGTTGTTCATCTTTTGGTTTATCGCCTCCGCGGGTCTATTCTTAATCGCTTGGCCCACGACTAGCGGGAAGCAGAAAGTGTAGATCGAAAACAACCACACGGATGTGATCAACTTCCCGTACAGGACACTCCCGCTAACTTCCTTGCCAACATTTTCACCCAGAATCAACTGACGGAAAAACATGTCGATCAAGCTGGGGAACAAGAATTTTATCAGGATCACGCTAGTCGTTATCCATACAGCACCGTATAGTTCTTCTCTTTCAGATATGTCCGCATTGTCCTCATTGGCGAAAATGGAACCATTGAACTTCAAAGTGGAAAGGACTCTCCTTCGTAAAGTCTCCGCTGACATTTGGAAATATCTCGAATAATAGTTCAAAAATCCAGCAGGCAAGTCACGGGCGTTATTTGTATCATCCGCGTGAGTGTCACTCTCCAGCTGTATCGTGGCATCATAAGCAGGTGGTAGCACATCCACGTGGTCGGTCGGAACAAAATCGGGAACTGTCTTGTTCGCATCTGGTCCTTGAACATCCACTTCTTCAAAGGGATTGGGTTCATCTAGAAAATCGTCGACCCCATCCAGTCCGTCATCTATCTTCGTGTACTGAGTGTTGCCTGCCATCCTGTAGGGCCCAACGTATCTGTTCACGACCCTACCAACGGTATAATATATCTTCTATGGAACTGTTGTATTCCGCAGAAATGCATTCCCCTTCTAAACTATCGTGGTAGCAAGTCATATTCGTATAGAGTGATGTTGAAAGAAGAGGCAGTATATCTGTGGTGGCTTAGCCATTCGGTTCACTTTGCTGAGATGTTCAAAAGGTACATAGAAGAAGTGTAAGCCATAAAGAAAGAGCGTCGGGTTGATAAATTGAATGTTTGAGGCTTTGCACAGGACATGACAGACGTTCTTCAAAAGAGTAAAAAGAGAGAGTTGTGAAAGAAAAAAGAATTGCGCAAGCCCGGAATCGAACCGGGGGCCCAACGATGGCAACGTTGGATTTTACCACTAAACCACTTGCGCTTATTTTTTATAAAAATTGTAAGAAATCGTATTCTTACCTATGAATGTCTTATATATTAAGTCTACTTTTCTTCGTTCTAAATCCAAGTCTAAATCTAAATCTTCTTTTCTCAAATAAATTTTGCAATCTGAAAAAGTCTTGTCCTTTTATACTTTTTCTTTCTGGATATCTCATAGTATGTTTTCTTTCCTGATCTCCTCGCTTTCACTTTCGTATTGTTCTGGTGTTCTTATCTTCTGGGTTTCCCTTCATACTCCATTGTCTCACTCGGATAATCTAACTAATCTAATCTAATCTAATCTAATCTAGGCGCAATCGCCTTCGGTGTGCTTTTGTTTATCTCGAGGTGCACCACCACGGTAACTCTTGATTCGAAGATCCGGGGATCTTCGACGTGCTTATCTTTATCTCGAGGCGCACAGCCACGGTAAACTCATTCGAAAGGTGTAGCAACCTTCGACGTACTAATCTTTATCTCGAGGCGTACAGCCACGGTAAACTAATTCGACAGGTGTAGCAACCTTCGACGTACTAATCTTTATCTCGAGGCGTACAGCCACGGTAAACTCATTCGAAAGGTGTAGCAACCTTCGACGTGCTAATCT